>LUCM01008490.1:0-11111 GCA_008360955.1 Fasciolopsis buskii
CTTTATCTAAAGGTGGAAGAATGGAACTGGTTAGAGAACTTCCAATTTTGTTCTCGAAGGTTTGGTACTCCGAGAATGACCCCTCGTGTGGGGAGTCGATTAGTATCCCTATCGTTTAGAAATGAATTGCGTAGTAACCGTGCTAGCTAAAGGGGTATTAACCCAGCTCCGATAGCATCAAAGCTGCCGTCGTCCGTCCGTAGGTGGTCAAGTGGATTAAACGTCTGTCACCAAAAGAGTCACAGGTTCGAGTCCCAGATCTGCCGGCTCGTTACCACACGAGTGAGATCTTATGTGGTTCTATGCCGCTCTAAGTCTTAGGATCAAGGTCGCCGGTCCTTTCTCCTGTGTAGTGTGCCCTAGTGGCTACGGGACGTATCCCTCCCACTCCACTCATGCTCTAAGCATGTCAGATTAATTTTCGTTCCAATTCTGTGCATATAGTCATGACCACAAACGATGTGAACATCTGAATGTAGCTGAAGTCGAAGGCCATTGTCTAAAACCAGCTTTACGCGAATGGTGTTTCCCTGTTGCTACGGTCACAAACTAGGAGCAAATGAAGCGAGCGCGGACCAAAGCAGGATCTGGGTACACAAATGGACCAGCGGTCGGGAATCCTCGACCGCTCTACATCACCTGCGATCAAGGGCAATGTGCTGCAGACAACTTGAATTTACTTCCCTTTGCTTTCCGTTTATCTATTCTGGATAGCTTCTAGATCGTAATAAAAGTTCCTCGTGATCCAAAAGCTATCAGGGCTTAGAGATCCCAATGTAACTAATTTTTTTTAACTTCGTAGTTGAACGGGCTCATTACACTACCGGGGAATACCCCAGACGGCTCTTGCAGAGAGTAGAGAACCAAGCAAGACATCCAACAGGAGCAGTAAATTCAAAGCACAGCATAATGCGCTAAGACTGATCAATAGGTATTATAAAGATAATCCCTTAGACATCACTAAAAACAGCAAGAATATTATTGAGCAATGAGTTTGAACCACGATGTACGCTTGTTTCGTAAAATTGCAATAACTTACCTAACAAAGTGGCGATGTTCTCACAATCACCATAAGTTTCCCAAAGCATAATCTTTCGATCGAACCCCGCGCTAACCAAAAACGACCCGTCGGAGGCAAATTTTCCACAATATATCTCGCTATCGTGTCCATCCAAAAGCATATTGGGAGCTTGTAAGTTAGATGTTCTTGGAATACTCCCCGGTTGTCCAGCTGATACAATCTGCGACGAAGTTTTACCCCCGTATTGAGCTAACGCCAGTGGTGCGGGCTCATACCGACCTTTCTTTGCCGGCAAAGGGACCATAGACATGCTTGCAACACCAGCAAGCGGACGTTTAAAGTCCATTTTTACCTTCCTGGTGAAGGGAAGGGTAGTAAGTAGTTTCTGCATTTAAAGCGAAAACATTTCAACCATCAAACAAACACCAGTCTTTCACAATCATATCCACCCTAGCACATATTTGTCAGGAACAATTAAATAATTCCGTTTGCCTAGCGACTGAAGTAGTAGCCATCCTTCATCTCCAGTGAACCGCACGATTGCAAGGAATGCCATTACTTTTTTACTACACATAACGTAAAGTACGACACATGGGGTAAACTAAATAGTCAGCAGATACTGTTATGGGGGGGTTGAAAGAGCGTTCGCATAAGAACCAATTGGCTGACCCTTTTTTGGAGAAAAACATTGAGTGAGTGACAGTACGAAAAGTGGAAGTGTTCCACAGTTTTGAAATCCGGGGAAAAAGTGAAAAAAAGAAATACGACACCTAGCAACGAGAACTTAACAAGTTCCGTTTGCATGAGAGAAGAGTGAGAAACGCGCCAAGAGAAGCTGCGAAAGTTACGAACGAAAACGAAAACAATAATGGCAGTAAAGGGATAACGAAGCAACTGCCCAACGATGGTCTAGTGACTGCAGAAGATCGTCGATCAGTCGGATGGCCTTTTGTTGAACCAATTCAAGAAGCGAAAGCGAGATAGACGAAGCCCCACTCCACACGTGATTGCAGTATTCAAATGCGGAGCGGATTTGAGCTCTGTACAGCAACAAATGAGCTGGTGGGAAGAAACGCCAAGCGCGCAACCTTACGCGCAGCAATAGAAACAAGCTCAGATGCGAAGACAGACTAGCATAAAGAAGAACTAATGGACATGCTAAGAAGAGAAACAGTTTGTAGAACTCAGAATCGATAAACCAAAGGCACATGGGAAGAAAAAAATTCAAAGAACGGAGGTTTTCGAAGCAATGAATGCAACATGACCGTTGGACCCTCAGGAACAGATGTGTACCAGATCGGAGTTTAGATATGCAGTGACGAAACAACGGTCACGACCGCTGTTTATGTTTGAACGGGCAGGGGTTACGATAAGAAAGAGGATGAAGAGTGGTATCATCGGCAAAAGAATGGATTAGGTTGGAGTTGGTGGACAAGTCATCAATGAATTAAAGAAAGAGGGTGGGCGCATATGCTGAATCGTGGAGAATGCCAGCATTTACAGGAAATGAGTGTAACAAAATCTCATCATCTTGAAAAAGGGTGGTTCGCCTACTGGAGAAACTCGCCGTCCACGTTACGAGACAGAAATATGAACGTAGTCAGCTTCGATGACCTTCGTGCCAAACTCGATTGAAAGCCTTAACGATATCTAGCTAGACCGAATGTGTTTCTCCGTGGCTCTCAAGTGAAGCCGACCAGGCGTGTAAAACGAGGGCCAAGAGTTCGCCCATTAAACGCCTTGATCAGGAACCATGATTGCGGTCGCTCAGTAGTCCTTCGCGCTCGAGAAACACTTTCAAACACTTTCGAAATAACGGATGTGAAGAAAATCGGACATCATCATCATGATCATGATCGTTCAGCGTTAGACAGCAAGGCAAGCCTCGCCGACCTCTGCCTTTTCCCCAGAGTTACACGTTTCTATAAAAAGAGTAAATATCCAAGGGGACAAGGAGTGGACCTACACAGATGGGAAAAGATAAGATGCTGCTGCAGCCAACACACGGAGCACAGTCTAACTGTGCAAACGCACTCTTTCAATCATTCTGATTCGATAGAGAATGAAAGCACGATCGCCACTGAAATAACAATGTTTTGATGATCTAAGGGGTCTAAGAACGGCGGAGGTGAGGATAAGACCAAATGTGTGGACACGTACGCCAGTTCGATCGGGTATCCGCGCGTGTATGCATATATATATATATATATATATATGCGGAGGGTGAATCAGCTGAGTTAAGGTGTTGACCACAGCGGATTGTTCGGCTTCAGGCCTCATAGCCGAGGTGATAGAAGAATGTGCTAGTAGTCCTGAAATCTCCGAAGTTGGTTACATTGCTAATGACGTCAGAAACAAATGTTCAAAGTTTGCAGATAATGAATGAAAGATGGAAAGTTCAGCACCGTCCTGGGATGATGGACGACACGGAAGTAACGATTGAAGGAGGAGAATCGGAGTTTCAACCACATGAGTTGAAAATCACGATTGGAAAAAGCAAGATTTGGTACGTTGGAGATGGCAGCTGAATGACGCTCAGAAGCACAAAGGCGTTGTGAGGATAAAAGAGGAATAGCATGTGAAATTGGTAAAATGGCATGTGGCATCTGATGAAGGGGAGTTTTGGTCAAAAATAGAGCAAGAGAAGATTGGAGAAATTCGTGAATACAATCGACGTTGCGGTTCGTTTGGCGAATATTCGTGAGGGTAATTAGAACTTGCTGATTCTCTAAGTGCGTGGTGAGAGCGCGAGAACGATTGTGCATGTAATGATGTGCTGGCAACCATGACCCCGAGACTTCAAGTGGCGAGCCCCATAAGGCCTCAGTAGGTCAGGCTTGTTGGTAAACCGGGCGACAGAGGGACCGTCTACCATACTACAACGGTTGTCAAGCAGGATAATTAGGACCACGCTATCCATAACGTTGAGCGGAGTAGAAAGTGATATGTGGGCTACCGTCCAGTTCTTCCTCTTACTTAACATCCTATCTTTTGTATCACTAACTGGATGACTGAATGGTTCAAGTATACATGGCCCTGTTGACAAGGCCATTCCATCCAGTCTTAGCGATACTATGCAAACATCGATGACCAAAAACCCCCAAGCGACAAACAAACAACAGGCGGAAAACTCTATGCTTTACAGCGATATGGCAAAACTGAGGACATCGCAACATTATACACATGATTCGTAAACCTCAGTAAAATATCAGGGCGGCACCCACAGGCCTAAGCCCAACACATTGCAGCAGCCTTGGATACGCACGTGCTCATTTCTACGATCGTTCCATTATCATTCTGCATGCAGCTGTCAAGGTAAATGAAACGTTCGATAACTGTTAATTCCTGCCCATCGAGCGTCAATCTTTGAACTACGGATATCCAATCTAGTAACAGCAGTTTACACTCTGAAGATGCAAGGCGCATGACAAATTGAGCTACATTTCCTGTAGTCTAGTTCATGTTGCGCATGTTCTGAATATCCGAACAAGCGCAAAAGTCCGTCTACTTCGTCTACACCACGTCATTTTTAACTACTTGTCAGTTCGACATCCAAATCTTTTAGACCTCTGAAGGAATTCTCCATTATGTCGAAGTTAGGCAGGAAGAGCGAATGGGACATTAATGTCGAACACCGCCGGCCGTTTCAGGTGAACTTGACAGCTCACCGTATACTCAGACGAGCACCTGAATATGGGAGTACAAAGGGCGGCGCAGATTGACGAGTTTCTGCGGCATCCCGTTTTGATGAAGGCCACAGACTACGTTCAGTCCACCAAGTCGAATGCGCCTTTCAAGTCGAGGAAAACCATGATTGTCGGCTGACGATGTATGGTGAGTTTTCAAGTAGCTGGCGGAGGGCGAAAACCTGATTGATGGCGTCGTTCTGAAGAACCGGCGTCGAATGATGCGGCATTGTCAAGGCTAAAACCTTGGGAATTATCGGATCCAAACTGACACCACGACGATATATATATGATAGCAGGTTATATATATATATATATATATATATATATCTTGCATACGTGTTTATATAATGTGGCATCCGAACCATGGCGGACGGAAACAATGGAAAATAAAGTGAAAAGGAAGTAATATATATGGCTGACCACACATCCTGGTTTCATTATCCCCCTCTCAGGTATCCATTGGGAAAATGCGATGATCAATACAGTCATTGCGTGCTTCCTTCTCGAAAACGGACAAAACCACTCGATAACAGAATAAGCTCCCCGTTCCAAATATAACGGACCAAAGAGGAAAGCTATTTTATCATTATCTATCGTCAAACGAAGTGGAGAATGTTGGTTGGGAATGGCCAATTTTTCCCGCTTCGACAGTCGAATGATAGATTACTTCACGTTCCGAATTGGAGGGTCAAAAGACACCTAAGGATTCGCAGCTGTCGACTTAAGAGGAACCACACTAGCGCACTGCCAACTAGACTGCTTCTGGAAGTATTCAATCTAGCGGTTAAGTCTTTGCTATTTCCCATGGAAAAGCTCTCCATTTCCGTCGCACATTTTGCCTGAGTGATACTCACCAACCGCCAGTGTATCGCACTAGTTTAACCAGCCTTTAACTGTCATCTGAAAGAGCTGTTGCCTTCATTTTTACCGCCACCTTGATCCACCCGTTTTCACAATCCTTCTAAACGTTTGTTGTTAACTGACACAGTAGATGCTGTCAAGTCTTGTTCAACCCCCCTAAAGCTCGGTAGCTGGTGTTTTTCCTTCATTGGACTCAGTGGCTCTTGAGAGGTCCAGTATCCCTGATGGAAATCGGGTTTAAAACCGCAGGCGAAACTCCCCTCAGGTGCATCATTCGCCTGATTTGATCACAATCCTCGTTTTTAATACCGTGCGCCCGCGTTCTTAGCTCAACTGATAGTTTATGCTCCCAATTGGTGCGGACATCTAGATCAGGTGGGAGTAGTAGGGATAAACAGGTTTGCGTTGATGGTCACTGAAATGCAGCGAATATCGCAGTAGAACTGATGTACAGGTACGACTCTACGCACGTGAACTAGTGGCACCTAGAATTTTCGAAAGAACCGGACAACCAATAACTTACTAGGATATGATCGACCTGACTCCAAGTACCTGTGGCATTACAACATGTAGGCCGCAGCGTCCATTCCATTTAGGAAGAAACCATGTGGGAGTCAACATATGACGCGGCCTCATTAAATCGGCAAAGCAGGTTCCGCACGTCTCCGTGATTAGGGTGTGAAAGATCTCTGAACCAGTTGGCCGGGAACAGTGAATTATATGGTAACGAGCAGACAGAGAACAGTGGCGATCGTGTTATTAATTTCTGTCGAGTCAAAATGAATGGAAAAGCATACATCTGTGCAGTTAAGCTGCTTAGCTCGCCCACTGGCTTATACGGTATTCTTTTATTTTCCCACCCTTATAGTTCCACTCTATCCGTTGTCCAATTGCAACGTGTAACATGGTAAGAAAGGTAGGGATTGGTGGGGTTTGCCCATCTGCTTAGTGCTGAAGGACGATGATGAGAAATCATGGTTACAGTTTAGTTCGGCGTGGACATGACGAGAATTTAACTTCCAGACACCCAAGTGTCCAGATCGGTGCATTGTCCGGGGCTGTCCGTAGCTCCCAACAACGCGTGCTCTTTTGTTTCTGAATCACAAAGCATTAGATGCGGCTTCAGATTAAACATATATTTTATACTAACACCAAAATCACTCGTTGATCCAGCTCTGGGTATACGGCCGCTAAGCACGCTTTATCAGATTTGCCTGTATTACTACGACTCAACACCTATTCAGACAGTTGGTTCCGCAGTGGGATCAACATGTCGGTAAAAACTTAGGTTTCACTTGAAGACTTACGTGACGCAAATGCATTCCCAAGCTCCGGTCATTAGTGGCCTTGTCTAATGTAAGAGTGGCCAATCCCTCGGAATTTATGCTCGAAATGACCTCCATTATTCTGAATTTCCTACTTAGATCACCGCGCATGCGTCGGCGTCTGAGAGACAAAATGCAAACGTCCTGGAGTACTTCATTATGGTTTTTCGTGCCGTCAACCAGCCATCATCTTGGTTGCCAGCTTTTCATATACAGTTTATCTTCTTGTAAGTACGGCACCCGTAGTCGACGTGTCTAGCCTCCTAAGTTGCATGTTAACCCAAAGAAAGTGGCAACTTTTGTGTAAGGCGCCTGGGGCAACCTTGGAGCCCTAGCAGCAGAACCCAGGATTTCCATTGTGGGATTGTAACATGCCTTAAGTTTGCCTCATCCGCGTTCTGTTGGGCGTGCTGCTTAGGTTGTCTCGTCTTGTGCCTTTTATCAACCTCCGGCACTTGGTCACGTTCAGCAGGAGCCCTTATTTAGTTGCGTAGGAATAGGCCACTGCTTGACTTTAGATGAACTTCTGACATGTAATATTACCCAAACACTTACGCAACATTTACTAGGACAACGACCTTCGAAGAGATCGCGTTACTGATCCCAACATTTGATTCGAAGTCCGGTAATTGTGCCGATACAACGGCCGATCAGCCAGCATGAAATTTGTACTACATGCAGCCAAGGAAAGCTGACAACACCACTGACCTGGGCGCTCGTTTGGCCGTTCTGTGCAAACTGAACTGCCCGTCACAACAATCCATGTACATCACAGTGTGCACGCAGGGCAGTGCTCTCAAACGGAGTTCAAGCATGAATTAACTTGAAATAGATTACATGCAGAGACCCAGCCCAGGTAGCATGCCGGATCCGGTGAATCCGGACACTGTATGTGGAAAAATAAGACGAAAACGCAACCGGCGCCCGTCCAGCACTGTCTGGGCAAATGGTGGACAAACTTTAGTCTGCCGAATCTTAGGAGACGTATTATCCAGCATCAATAATTACACAACGGAGCCAACATGGCGGTGTACGGGATGTACGCTACGAAACTTCCTCAAAGGAAGGACGCTTTCAACAGTGTTCCGTGCTTTCCCGACATACACAGATAATCAGGTTTATCAAGTCCATATCTGTTAACCGCAAAGCATAGGGCAGACTGTTAACGAATCCCATACGTGGCCCTACTGACCCAAGGCTTCTTGTTATCTTCTTTTCCATGTAACTTAGGGAAATTCTATATGGGTTCTCACAGTCCCAGTACAATGACACAAACCTCTCACCATCCTGGCAAGGCCGCCAAAATGTGCATTGGGACAGCGATCTTCGAAGAGGTCGCGTGACCAATCTGCAAGGTGCAGAAACGGAAAAACTGACGTAAGCCGAATCTCAGTAATCATATCAGCCAAACGTCAACACTTACGCAGCGGGACTAATATAACGGTGTACAGAACGCGCTGCTACTACGCGGCCTACACACTACACGCAACACCTGTGGGCGAGGCACTCTTTGACTTAGTTACACAACTAACATGTTACTCTAGCTCACTTCCCCACTTGGCAGCCCTCTGCTGGCCACAGCCCCCTTCCTGAAAAATGAAGCACACTGTTACTTCAATAATAGAGGAAGTAAAAGATAAAACATGAGTGTAAAATGCAGTAGGGGTGGACAGCTGTCTTGAACATCTTCACCCTACCTGGTGGAGCTGTCCCCCTTCATTTCCTCCTCTGCCCGAGATCACTCTCTTTCCCACAACCCTCGTCTTACCAGACGCCCCCAACCCATCCATGTACTTTCCGTTTCTCCCACCCCTATCAACGAACCAGCTAGCAGCAGCAATACTGCACAAGTTCCTTAGCGTATGCTCAAGTGTTTTAAACCAGTTGCCATAATCTTCCAAACGAAATCCCAAAAATCCAGAAGGCGCCCGAAAAACTTCGGGAACCTCAGATATTCTTGACTCGGGGATTCAAATCACAGGATTCGCTACTAGTGGACAAAGTTCTGGCGGGGCCGGTGTCGGTGTAGCCATTTATCATGACAGTGTCGCACATCTGAGAGAACCGAAGCGCTGTCATCAACCATTATCGTTGAAAACATTACTGTCTATCGCCTTCAACACAGCAGCCCGTCGCATAGTGGTGACCTCATAACACTGCTAGGCTTCTTATAAGCGCTCATCGATTTCTTCCGTCTTTTACCCACAAGCGACTTCAATTCACCGAGCCAAGATCAGGCTCAAGGGACCTCGCATTCGGGAAGTCACTTTAAGGTGCCCTCCAGAACTCCTGGGAGCAAAACGAAAGGGTCCAACCAGATATCGGACCGAGCAATACAATCCCCTCATCGGTCGCGGATGATTTAGAAGTTACCCGAGTTTTGTGTAAACTCCGTTAGGTGGCATCTAGAAAATAGACGAGATCTCTTCTGAGCGTTGCCTACTGTGTCTGCTGAGAGACTGTCCCGTATGGAGGACGGGGTTTTGATTCTGGGCATTAATTGTTCACCTGCTCTTAGAACGAGCTCTTCGAGCTTTTCAGCCATGGTATCCACAGAGTTCGTCCTTGGTAACGTCTAGCTGGGAGCGGATGAGGGCGTTCATAAAAGCACAGTAGGTTCTTTCAGAGGACCCAGCTATTCTTGAATCTCGGAAGAAGGAAAGTCATCTAAAAACGCAGGTAAATCGCAGGAGCTGGCGACATTCCTTGCCAAGTTGCGTAAGTTACCTCACCAGATCAATTTGATGGCGTTCTTTGATACTAAAATAGGGCGGTACCGAATGAACATGCGACAGAATGTCCTCCCCCGAGCTCGCCTTAACAAGCCATTCATCTTTCCGTGCATGCGACGCCTAAAAGGCAAGTCGTCTACCTCGCTGGCCCTTAAGGACACCCGGGGTACTCCCATTGCAATCCACTTCAATGTAGTGGAAGCCTTCAGCTCAAATTTCGGTGGCCTTTTTAGCACTAGACCGATACCAACCCACCCTTGCCTCTGTCCTACGTCCGCAGTAACCGCAATCAATCTCATTGTTGGTTCTACGAGTGTAGTTTCCCAAGGCTCCAGAAGCCTAAACCCATTGTGCCCAGCTAACCCTGTATTAATCAATCCCGCGATCCGAATGAAGACTAAGGATGCGATAATGGGGTGTATTATATTTGTTTTATGGACTTCTGCGTAAACTAAATAATGCCGCACTTCAGTCAAAAATGCGAGGGTAAGTTAAACTAGGGAGAACTAGAAATTATTAAATAAAATAAAAAATATACTCATCACCTCGTAAAAAATATATAAGAACTTACTCAGGCATATTCTTAGCATATTAGGTGAGGTTGCTTGGGCATACGGCTGAAACCCGGTCACGGTTTGTCACATTTCGTGCTGAAAATAGGACAGCGGAGTTCCCATGAGTATTGATTCTGGAGGGTATGTAACGTAAAGAGGATTGTGCTCAAATATGAAAGACACTTTGAAAGATCGTTGTGCTGCGGATGCGCAGGATCAGAAACAATTTTGTTAGGAAATATCTCACGTGCTGGTAAGTGCTGATCACCTGGTTTGAGGTACAATTCAGTCAGTGGTATGGAAGAGACGGCTAATAATTGATAGCCCTGGGATTGTAAAAACACATTAGCATACAAATCGGGAGATTGTGCTTTGTTTCACCTTGTATTTTTGAAGCTTCCTGATTTGAAATGACAAGCGTCGGAGATTCTTTACACAGGTAAGGATTTGAGAAGTCCACTCCAGATTTTTATCAATAGTAACTTCTGGATATTTTGCAGAATCAACCCCGGGAAGTGGTTCTGGGTTGATGAAAGACGTTGCAGATAGGTAGGCCAACCGAGAGAGAACAGACATTCGAAACATTTAGATTTGTTGAGATTTAAACCAGTTCGTGCAGAAAAATCGTAAACAAAGATAGGTTTTCGGAAAACCCATGAAAATTATCGTTTCTCAAAACGGCTTGAGAGAGGGCAACGTCATCAGCATACTTAAACAGGTGACAGGGGGGAGCTAGTAGATAAGTCGCTGATATAAGTGGAGAAGGGAAATGGTGAAAGAACAGCACCCTGAAGCACTCCAGAGTTGTTAGTCAACGGTTTTGAAGTCTTACCGTCCATTCGTGTTCACTGGGTTCGGTTAGTAAAGTGATCAGACAGCCATGCTAATAGAGGCCTGGGACAACCAAATGTTTGCAGTTTGTGAAGTAG
>LUCM01008490.1:11712-25898 GCA_008360955.1 Fasciolopsis buskii
GGCGAATGTAGTGTGAATGTGTTTAATTTCAGCTTTTATTAGGTTGGAAATATGCCGCATGCTTGAGGTATTGCGGGACTTGCGAAAGTGTTCCTTGCGTCTTGTTAGCGATTTTAGTTTCTGGGTGGAGATGCGGCCATTTGAGACGAATAATGTTTCTGAAGGGCAGCAGATATCGAAGATTGCGTTGGCGGTCTCTGTGAAAAGTTTGAGATTGTCATTGAGCAAGGGTACAGAAGATAAGCAGGTAGAGGCGAGTAAAAGTGATTTCTAAAGAAGAATAAGGTTGTTGTGTGAAAAGTTACGGAGGCATATCCGGATCTGGTTTGTTTGCATGAAGGCATGGGGAGCTGACCTAGGGCATATCTTGGGCCTTAACGGAAGCAGACAATGACCACTACTTGAAATTGGAGCACGCAGTTTCAGGGCAAATAAATCAGAGTGGTTGGTAATAACTATCTAAAATTGAGCCATCTCTGGCGAGAGAAACGTAGAGGTCAGTCAAATCAAACAGACAGTGGTAGGGAAGATGCATGATTGAAATCTCCCACAATACCATTCACACTTTCTTCAAGAAGTTGAATAATAAACACTAGAAGAGTCGAGAGAAGATGTGCTATTGTGTTGCCAATCATTAATAGGACACTCCAGAAAGGTTTTCAAACAAACGCCTAGGACATCCCCGATAAACAATTGTTTTACCATTGTGGTGATATCCCTATGGGACGCGTTGCTTGAGCTAATTGCAACATCAGCTGGAAAATCCTTTTGTAAGAAGAATTTAGACATTCATCCAGGAATAATGGACCATTTTCCTCGCTTCACCTAAGCCAAACAGTATAGCGAAATTGTATCCCATCTAATTAGCGGCTAATCTCTTCTTCAGTTCAGCAAGTTCATTGCATTGGTCCTGCCCAGTTGCCAAATAATGGGCGCCACCCTTCTGTACAGTTCCTCCCATTTCTGGTCTGAGCAATTCCAATCAGATTCGAAGAAGAGCTTGTAGACCAAGAAAAAAGGGCCTGTTGGCTTGGAACCTGCGCAACATTTCGAGATATCGAGACCTCATTTCAGTACAGTCGGCACAGCATAAAATTGATCTAAAGGACCAATGCAATCAACACCGATGGCGGTAAAATACCCCAAAACGGTCCTCTGTGAACCGTTTTTAAAGACGATTTAATGTTGCTTAATTTATATACGAAGGTGACGATAAAATCTTGAGTTCAAAATCTCTGGTACTTGTTTTTCAATCGAGGCCGAAAAAGCAGTTATTTTGCCGTTCCGTTTTGATCCATTATTTTTGCTCGGCTATATCTACCACTGGGATTGTCATTCTTGCTTATGAAATTGTGTTAACATTGCCCTTGTACCGAAAATACTGCCGGTTATCTCTCTAGCCTTCTGATAAGACCGTCGGCGCCATTTTCAAGGCATTCATTTTTCAGGATCATTTCGCCGTATTACTTGGTCGGGGCCATTTGAGAACCGTAAGCTCCTGTGAGCACCAATAACGTCTTTCATTTTTTCGCGGAGTAATTGAGCAAGTACCCATAACAACGGCAGCACTGAGTTTAACTTGAGTAAATGGATATTTGTGAAATCAATATTACTGCGTCGGACGTTCTTGCATTATATCAACAAATTCTTCGCAAGCCCTGAGATGCTTGCTAATTTCCGTTTCTACCACTTGTTCCACTTCGACTGGGGTATCATGCGGATTATTTGTCGTGCTTCTTTACAATTAGCTAATGCACATTTCTCAGTAATCTAATTTGGCACTCTTTGTGGTAGCTTAACATGCCAAATTTTGTTTTGAAGTTCTATTTTTCAAAAACGGTAATGCACATTTTTTCCTCAGTTTGATTAGGAAACGTAATCAATGGAGCAAGTTGTGGACCTCTTAATAGTTCAAATAGTACGTATAGGTGGCAAGTTACATCGAGACATTAATATGGTTGTAGCTACTTCCGAAGAACCTTGTGGAGATGCCTGAAGTAGGCGATGGAGAAACCTCCTGGTAAAATATGGGCTGCCGCTTCTCGTTAATAATAAAATGCAAAAGGCGAGAGTGCATCAAAGTTGGGTATGCTGACGTTTTCTTCATTTTAACGGCTACGGGCTGGTACTTACTGTTAGCACACAAATATGTCCAACGCTGTCCAGCCCGCAGACGTGTCAGTACCATGGATGTCTCCCCGGTTAACCCGTTCCTTTCCATACTTTTTGGTCCTTTTGTTCATTTATCTTTATTTCCTTCGCGACCCACCAAAATCATTCAGCTGGAACACCTTCCATACCGCCGTTTCCCCTACATTTCAGGCTGTCTAGGCGCACCGCGAGCACAGACATATAGGTCTACGTCTTAGGCTGCGCTAAAACAAAACTTTGGCGTTAACCAGCACAATTCGGAGATGACAGACAACTGTCCTCACTATATGTCAGCTCGGAACTAGAGGCAGCGTAATGTGATCCCCAACGGCGACATGTCATGAGCAGACAAATTTTCCTGACTACAAAATTTGACCTGTCTGTGGATAATACAACCATTACATTACTAATTAACATTTGCGAAAACACCCACGTATAAACCTTGCCGTTCAGTTATCTTCATAAATGCGTATACCTATTCCAATTCACCCTTAGTGTATTATTCCCATTGTAACCCTCAACAATTCGATCACCTGCTGAGAGTAGCCAAAATGATCCAACCTCACCTCACATCTCCATTGGACACCCTATTTAACTTATTGCGGAACAGTGTTCATTTTCCTCCTCGCATTTGATGAGGCTTTCTCCCGTCGCGCCTTCAAGCTATAATTCACCACTATCCGAATCATTTTTCTGCTCCATTCCATGCATCAAAAGGGATTTTGCTCATTTTCTTGGCTTCAAAAGCCCCATGCATTGCACGATCTTTATATTCCATCTTCATCTTGACGTTACTCATTTATTATCCTCCTTCCTCCCTTCCTCCAGTCGTCTTAGCAAAGTTTGCAAATTTTCTTCTGCAGCTAATAATTAATTGGTTTTATTGATTGCAGAAGACCTTTCGCGGACATTGCGTAAACGTGTTAAATTTGAAACACATCGGCTACAACTTGATATATTCCGCTATCCTCCAACCGAATTTCCCGCCTGCAACAAACTATCGGTATATCAAAACGCAGAGCAATGACTTGCACATTGCTTAAGTTGACCTGCTGGTGATCATGCCTTATATAAACCAATCCATCTGTTTGACCCAATCTTTGATTTGTGCACCTCGACGAGTTGTGGGCGACAGTTTCGAACAACAGGAATAGTGGATGTGGCTTGGAAACATGCACAAACTCTTTCTAATCCGGCAGGTCCGAAGTTATTTAAACCTTACCAAACGCAATTGACTGACTCATAAGATGGTGCCATCCCAGATATTCCTTCCACACAGATACAATTATAACAAACTTATACGTTGCCTCCTCTGGCCCGCAGCATCATACCGCATCTTGATTTACCCCTTTTGCTAGCGTTTATTTTTCCCTTCTTCACGATGGTCGGCATGGCATTCTAGGTGATTTAAATCATGTATCAACCCTACCGCTGAGTTTGTTAATTCCGACAGGTCTCTGCATTTCTCTCACCGGATTTGGTTCCACTTTAGAGGAATTACTGCCGACCACCCCGATTTCTTTTCTCCGAAGCTGCATGCGCCTATCTCAAGCAGTTATCATTGTCCACCTGACCTAAAACCAAAGATGTGCACTCGGCCAGTTTTTCATCGCTTCAAGCAAACAACCCAAATTCAAACGCGCTTTCGTATTTTTCACACAACAGGCTTACTCTTATTCAGAAATCTCTTCCACATGCATCTGGTGCTGCCTTTTTGGACACCTGCTCAATGACAATATCAAGTACATCACAGAGACGACCAGCGAGGTCTTTGATAACAATGATGATACCAACTGTTTTGGGCAGTGCCATGAACATGCAGAGCGCATGAGCACGACACCTGAAGAAGGTTAGAAAAAGAGGAAATAATAAGCACTTAGGTGTAAACCATGGGGGTCTATACAATGGTTAATAATACGTACGTCACGTCATGGAATTTGTGAGACCATGAATAGTGACCAAATTGCACAAGGGGTAATTGAGTCTGACTTCTCATCATTGCCGCTCGGTGTCATTGTTTTGCATCTATTAGGCCGCCATTTACAAGCAAAAGACCAAAACGAAACGAGAGCGCCACCGGAAAACTCCTTGAAGAGTCACCGAGGGAACTCAAGGAGCACTTCTAAAAATCCTGTAGTAACTCACATGTGCGGGAAATTTCCACCCCAACAAAAGCTTAGATCAGGCGCACCCGCACGACATTCGCCAGCCAACTCTTCAGTGGTAAAAACTGGCAAGGCGCTCTATTGTTGTGTGGGAAGAAAAGGAGATGTGAAATGTTCTGCGGGTGTCGGCAGCATTAGTTAAGCATTCACTCATCTTTCCATTTGTAGCCCAATTATATTTGCACAGGATGACGATGTGACAGTTGTTTTGTTAGGGAAGAGGTGCTCGACCTTCTTCGCACCAATAAAATTACCACAGGAGTTTGTCCTGATACACTGCCTTCCGCTATTTTAAGGTATGGCGCTGTGGCCCTGACGGATGCACCCAATTCTCCAATTAACTCACCAGTAAGCTCGTTTTCTATCCCTGACTGCTGGAGGTCCGTCACTGGCATTTCTACTCCAAAATCTAGCAGCCCCACTGCAATAACAAAACGCTTTCACCCCATCACCTTTGCATCTTCTGGTCTTGAACTGACGCAGCGTGCTACACTTGAGCCCCTGCGTCCTCATATCTATTCTCCTGACGACCACTTTCAGTTTGCCTATAAATCTAACGGTTTCATTTTGGACGCCGTCGCCTTCCTCATTCACCACATTTGTAAGTCCTTAAACGCATCGATAAAATATATGCGTTACGCCATTCTGGATTATTCATCGGCATTTGATTAGATCCCACAATCTCTAATACTTCACAAACTGGAAACATTTGGTTGTCCCAGGCCTTTATACTCATGGCTGTCCAATTACTTTGCTAACCGAACCCAGTGCGGACGAATGGGCGGTAAAACTTCAAAATCGTTGGTTAACAACTCAGAAGTGCTTCTGGTTGTTGTTTTTTCACCGTAATTCCTCTCTATTTATATCACCGACTTGTCCACTAACTCTTCGGTCTTCTGTCTTCTGTTTAGATATGCTGATGATGTTGCGCTATCTCAAGCTGTTTTCATAAACGATCATCTCCAAAATTTTTCCAACAACTTACCTTCTCCCTAAGAATCATTGTAATGGCGACTTCAAATCTGCTGCTCTATCATTCTTGCTAAGAACCTGTTAGCTAGAATTGGCGCTGGAGTTCTGGCCCGTTCAACCGAAACAACGCCAATTATCGCGCTGAACATCTCGACCCGCAGCTTTGCGATCGAACTAAACCGCGATTACTACTTTCTCAGGAACGGGTTGCGCACCTCATATTCCTCAACCTTACTGGTTAAAAAGATCAAATGCTGTGACAAAGAAATGACAGCACGGAGGACATTCTTGGCTAGTGTATTTAAGGAGTGTTCTTACACATAATTTCTCTTATCTGACGCACCTCCCGGTAAGGTTTTTCGCCATCCGCATGTAGATACTATCAATATCGTTGGAGTTCCGTATCCAAAGCTTCACAAATCTCCTCCAGACAGTTTGAGACAGTATTTTTCCGCTCTCAGCATTTTTGGCCATTTGTTGTTAACTACGTGTTTCATCCACTTTTCCTGACGTTCCGCCTGGTTTTCACCCTTTCCATCCGATTACCGCATTACCACTGATTGTCATCTCTTCAGCTTAATGTTTCCGTCCATTGCGGAACTCTCTTGACGTTTGGGGACTCCGGCCGTATAACGATATCCACCGTCAAACCCCGTCCATGTTGTGCGCCAGCAATGAGCACATGTGCACTTAAACACAGAATAACTGAAATTCCGCTGCTTGCAAACAGTCCCAGGGAACTCATTTTGGTCTTTAAAAATTAGTTTCCGTTTTTTTACTTTTCACTGGCATACTTGCAACTTCCAAATTGCTTTGCAGCATCTCATTGAACTTTCCAGTGAGCCTCTGCAATAGCACAATGTTGCTCTCACCTGCTTATCCCATTCGATTTCTAAAATTTACATTTCCTGCGCATCAACCTTGTAATAATTTGATCTTGCCTTGAGCACGCCTCTCGCAAATCGAGAAATATACATTATTATTATAATCTGGCTTGAATCCCGACACATCGAACTGTTTCGAATATCTGTTCTCTCGCTCTCTCTCTCTCAGCCAGTCTACTCATCCGAAAAGTGTTTCATCAACTCAAAAACGCTTAGCAGAACTGATTCTGTGAAAAAAGTAGGAGTTGCCAGTGATTAAAATCTGAAGTGCACTCCTCACATTTCTGCCTGTGTAAACAGTCGCCGACGGTTGCTACTTCAATTCAGGAAGCTTTGACACTAAGGGGCGAAACAAAGCAACTTCTCCCGATTTGTAAACCAATGTTTTTCCAATCCTTTCATACTGTCTTCCTGTTACTATTCAAGGTTTAGTTAAAAAAGGCCCATGTTTTCACTAAAGGCTAGCAATTGGTAGCCGCGTCTTTCATACCACGAACCTAGGTGGCCTTCAGCCTATATGATCAACACTTATCAGCGAGTTAGCAAAATTCTTTCAGGTGCCACTCATACCCTGCACAAAGATATTCCAAGTTCCCGCTATCCCGTTTCAATACGATGCATTTTTCGTTCAATGCCCTCTTAAATCCATATTTATAGAAACCCCACTGTCCCGCATTTTGCACGCATCTTGATAAACTTTGATCGTGTTTCGGCGGATTTTCTGAGCGACCCATCCTTATGTGCTCAGATTATTTCTTGGCGAGTTCTATTTCACCTTTGCAAGATGAGGAGTGGAAGTTGTTCCTTAATTTCTCAAGTTTTCGACTTTAACGCAACACTTCTTCTGTACGCAAATGCTTAAATGGTAAAATTGAATCACTTTTGTGCGCACGCTTCAATTTATTTTCCTGGCTGCTTACTTCAACATTAACTGTCAACTTGTGATCTGCACCTAACGACCTCAAGCCTCATCATCGGAAGCCTATCGTATATTTTCCCCGTTAGCTTATTCTCGTTCATCTTCATCTACTGAGTTCTCGCGCTCCGTCCCGAGTCTATTTACTCCTTGCTTTTATAGCCCACGACAACCTGCATACCACTACTTCCACCAACTCCGGGCACAGGCCACCTCCATTTCTTATCCATTGCAAGGGTGTCAACCAGAATCAGGTACTTCTTTCCTGCGAGCTACTTTATTCAGCCCCTGCTTTTGCCGTGCTACCACTTCTCGTAGGCCTCTAGCTACCCATCCCTCACCAACCATTCTTCAAGCCTCAGTATCCATGCCGACACTGTTCCATGCACAGTGCCACTAACTCCGTGTCCCACAGCCATCCCCAAGGCCATTCCTCCTCCCATAACAGCAACTTACGCCGTGCTAACCATTTTCTTCTTGGAAACAATCGTCTTCCACCAATAGACTCATCTTGTAGCACTCTTTGTAAGCACACCGCATTAAAATCACAGCAAAATCAAATTGTATAAATTACAGCACCAATGTATTTTACTCCTTTACTCACGAAATTCATTC
The DNA here is from genome assembly GCA_008360955.1 of Fasciolopsis buskii. Taxonomy (NCBI): domain Eukaryota; kingdom Metazoa; phylum Platyhelminthes; class Trematoda; order Plagiorchiida; family Fasciolidae; genus Fasciolopsis; species Fasciolopsis buskii. Next base: position 19,416 of record LUCM01008490.1, read on the forward strand.
GCAAAATCAACCGATCCCACTGGGCAACGCCAAATCGCCGTAAGTTTAATTTGCCCATTTGAGAACTGTTGTGCTCCCCCTGAAGTTCGAGAGTGTTGGTGAAGGGAAAATGAATGACAGAACCCTCATCCACCGATCACTTTTTCTTGGCGGTATACCAAAACTTTTCAAGACCTCACTGGTATCCATTATTATTTATGGGTACCAGCTGTTGTAGAAAGACAAAACATGCTCTAACTGTCACAAAGTGCCATCATCTGTGCTACGTCTTTCCTCGTCCTGAGCTTTCCTCGTAGTGAATTTGTAGTTACTGGTTCATTATTCTGATATTGTCCGCAGGTTTAAGATTACATTCCTGTAAAATAATTTGACTTATTATTTTGAACAATGAATTTTCGAAATAGTCACTATTGAACCATTTTGTCATGTTTTGTCTTACTTAAGGCTGTCACATTCGTAAAACTGACCGGAATTCAGGGTAAACGCTTCTATACTAAATAGGACAAATTCAGTCCTTCTGCCAAATTGTTTTTAAAAGTAGATACATCTTGCGGCCCATCTACTAATTTTTCTGATCACACGGTTCCAAAACTCTCCATATCTTCCTGCTGTTCGGACGTATCGCGTTTCTCGGAATGTTTTTTTCCAAGTCACATTATTGTATATTTCTTTTAGCCAATAATCTAGCGGATTTTATCTGTCGTGGGGTATTATTGGCCTGTTAGTTTACCTTCTGGCCCATTTTGTAGACACAACCTGCTTTCCGCTGTTGAGGCTAACTGAGCCTCATGAAATATTCACGAGTTGCGCTGTTTTAAAGTACTCCGCAGCAAGTATTCCCCAAGAACTGCACTAAACCGGTCATTTGGAGCGTCCCGTTATCACCGCAGTCTTAGCAACTTTAAACGGTCACCGTCTCTAAATTTATTTAGATTTTGTTCCCAAATTCTAAATTTCCAGGCAGAACCAACTTGGTTCGTGGTGTCATTCAGCGAGCCAAACGCACCAATGACAGAGGTTGCGCTACTAACACTAAAAAACGCTCCAAAGTTGGACTTCATTTGGAAACAGTGGGCCAACGCTCTATAATAACTAGAGAACCGGCAGGTGAAGCCCATGGCAAGACACAGATTTTCGAAAGAAAGTCATTCACTTTGCTGAACCACGCTATCAGCCTGGAGCACACTATTTCAAAGCTTCCACCCGTTTCCCACATCATCGATCCTGAACCAGGCTAGATACTCAAGACCCGGTGGCCGATGGGAACTTCCTGGACGTGCTGGCCTTTGAACTGTCCGGTGAAGTGGATAGGTAACGTAAGGTTATCGTCTTTAACATCCCTGATCATATTCCTAGGAATGGTCATGGATATCACTTCTTGGCTGCAAGAAGCGTGGCCCATATACAGTGTCTAATTACGAGGCTGCGGAAGCGGACCCAGCGTCATAATATACTCGTCATGATGCAGTTCCAGACAAAAATTCTGGCAAATTAATTCATCAAGAAGCAAATAATTATTACTGCAAATGCGACTTTTTAAAACGTAAACGAATTTGCATAAAAACATCTCTTCATGGGGAAATTGTTGCCTAAACTTCCCACAAATCCAGTCACCCATATCTGGTTACCAACATGCCACCAGCAAACATTGCACGGCCCTTTCAGCGGAGTCACCTCTTAGGATAAGAGTCGTCTCCAATCTAATCGCCCATTCGTCTGCCTAACAGAAATCCGTTAGAGCCGGTATTACCCACGGGTTCAAGCACCGCCGTTGTACACCTAGACATATCGAGCTCGCCCTTCACATTTCAGCCTCCTTCTAAATGTCCCCACCTAGGCTCTCCAACCTCAAACTAACCTTGTTCTGCCACGGTCAAACCCCATCTAGCCCGCAAGCACTTTACAGTACCGTCGTCAAAGCCCATTCCTCTAACCCACCGTCGTAATACACCCTGCCACCACATGCTGGAGGCATCCAAATGACTGGCGATTTCTCGACCCTCCATAACAGAAGCCGCCTTCGTGAAACACATAACCCTCTTCCATCTCCTAAGATGCCTGCCTAACCCATGAATAATAAGACTACGCTAGATCCTGTCCTACCAGATACATCCATGCTCCATAGCTCATTCCCTTCAGGAGGTAGGGTTAACTCAGTTGGACCTCTGCCTCTTCATTTCGGCGCCAATAATGAATCCCACGGTATTAAAATCCATCTTTAGATACCACATTCAACGAGTTTTCTCAATCATCATAACTTCTACCCCGGTTACCGCCTCAGAACTGAAACTGCCTTTCGTATTACTGGCTGGCCACCTGATCCACTAAACGTACGCATGGGCCATGAGAATTTCTTGAGACCACATTTTTCTGGGATACCTCCAACTGACCCTTTACAACCGGTAAATTCATTGCTTAAGCCGACCAGCCCACATCCCTTGCCCCATTTTCCAAGAGCAAACCTCGAGACTTTCGATCAGCTAGAAGTTAGGTCTTCCAAAATCCCACCGCACGCAGATTTACTCCAGATGACTTCGCGATATCCTTTTTTATGTCCAGTTTTTCCTTCAGCCAAGTCATGCTCTCCACCACCAATGAACATGTTACCCCGAAAACAAATGCTTACTGCCTACCGGCTCTACCAACAAACAAGTTGGAGCCTACACTAGTCTCCCATCAGCCTCACCACTAAAATCCATTCCTCCTTGTTTGTTTCACAATGACTTTTCACCCTAGATCAAATCTTGCGCCTATGTTGGTAACAACTTCAGTTATCCAAATTCATGTGCTAATAATACTGAGCCAGTTTCATCATTGCGAACTGCACTCGCTCAATACTAAATAAGATGCACGCGCTGAGCCTGTTGTTATAAATAATTTGATATGAATTCATTCTTATCATTGAGACATGGCTGATCAAAAGTACCCGCGACACAAACAATGCTATAATTGGTTAAAACAAGTTCAGGGAAGACAGGATAAATAAGAGCGGTGGATGACGTTTCAAATACCTAAGCGACAACCCTACAGCCCCATGACACAGTCACACTAAATTTAATAACCTGAAAGCTTCCATATGGCTGGTTGTGGCTATGTGGCGTCAGAACTTGCAGGTCAGCTGCATCTACCGTGCCCCCAGTACGCATTAGTCAGTTCTTATTGCTGACGGATACACTTAACGCGGCCGCCAACCTTCCAGGTCTTAGGCTGGTAGCTGACGACTTCAACACCCCAGGGGTTTGTTGGTCTTCTTTCACCTCCCCAAAATCTTTTCCGCTTTTGTTTCCAACGTACGGCTGGGTGGGTGCACAAAGCATGTTTCATTATCCCACAAGCCCCGAGATTATTCTTGTTCTTATTTTCACAACTGGCCTAACCCAGCCGCGCACGTCCACAGAAAACAAACTACTTTGATGTTATCATTCCAAGATTGTTTATAAGTTTTTAGTTTTGGCCTCCGTTATATCCTCCTCAGCTTCCTGGGGTCGTCTTCGCTCCATAATTCATAGCCAGATTTGGGACGCTTTCTATCTATCGATTGATCCCTAGCCAGCCACCATCCAATTATACGCAGCATTGGGTGAGTGTCTTGACCTAATCAATCCAACCCATTGGTGCACAATCCCAAAGACGTTGAGCTTCCCAAACCGAATTAAAAAGTGTTCCTTAAACTAAACAAGATTCAGATATTGCAGATGAACCGTCTGAGTGGGTCGATTAAGACATTTCTCAATTCTCTTCAAAGAAGAGAGAACTCCAACCCTTACACTACCAACAAGGCTGCAACACTGGCAAAATTATTGAGAACTAATAACTCCCCAAGTAGTACACAGCACGTCTGTCATATTCAGGAGCACGTGTGCAAATGACCCTATGCTGATATAAGAGCTTCAGCAATCATTTCGCCTCTTCTATGACAACCGATAACAACGCCATTATACGGGACTTTCTTCTCGTCTTCTCAGCACTCCGTCCAAGATTCTTATTCCACCCATATGATATTAAAACACTGTTGCCAAAAATAGGAACGTCTTTTCAGGTTGGAACGGACGACCTCCCCCCCAGCCCTATTCAAATTTGGGGTTGTAGATATCCCCTCATTGTTGTCCAATCTATTTATTTTTTCTTCGAATGGTGTCAATTTCCCCCACCAATGGAAAATTTCTGTCATTGTCCCAATTTACAAAATCTGCTCAACGCAGGGGCAATCTAACTACAGACCCGTCAAGTACACCCCAGCTGTCTCACTTAGTATGGAAAGAATGATTAAAAGCAAGTTAGTGATATACCCATTAGACCATGACCTAATTAACTCTGGACAACATGGTTTCCTTCAAAGTAAATCATGTCCCACCAACATGGCTGATCTCTCGAACGTAGGTAAAACGCTGTCAACAACGGAAAGTCCTTGACTGTGATCTTCCTAGATATGACGAAGGCCTTTGACCGCACCTCACTGTGATTTTCTCATGAAAGTCAAAACTACGATATAACAAGCCCTCTGACGGACTGGTTCTCCACTTATTCGACCTCTAGACTGAAGATATTGAATGTAGCGGAACTCTATCCAAGCCTCGTCCGAGCAGCAGTAGGGCTATTCGAGGAAGCGCACTAAGTCTATTACTGTTTCTGATGTACATAAACGACACTTTTCACATCACTGGGCATTGCATCCCTTTTCTGTTTTCAGACATAATAAAGACGATGCACACGTTTCCCTCTCTCGACCTCAAGACTATCCCAGATAACGGGAAAAATGATCTACTGTTGCGTTATTTATGGCGCACAACTTGGTTAATAAAATTCTCTGCCCTCAAAAGCGGCATGCTGGCGCACAAATGTCACACGCCCACAGGAATCTTTGAAATTAACCAAGAAGTCATTCATTCCCCTCACTCTATCAGAGATCTGGGTTTGCACTATTCCCCAAGTTCAACTTCTCCGAACACACCCTGATTCAAGTTTAAAAAGCTGGGAGACTAATAGAGTTGGTGCACAGAACATTCAGAACCTTGTAAGGTAAGGTGTCAATACATAAAACCCACGTAAAATCCACCGTTGATTACCGTTTCGTCGTGTGTTTCAAGTGCGAGGTTGACAGACTTGAGATTTAGAATGTTCAACGAACATGTAAAAAGCAACTTCTGGGCAATTCTTCATAGCCAAATTTCGTGAAACATTGTATAAATTTTCACCTCTATCCTTTATGGTTGCTTCCAGTTCAAATTAACCTATCTTTTTTGATGAGATTATTGATGAAATTATGTGCGTCTCCGCACCCCAGGTAATAACGTTTCCTATGGCTTGTGACGTGCAAAGTTCTTGGTATTGCTTCCTATGCGGAGGATAGAATTTAGAAAAAACATCTTCATTACAAAACATTGGCCCCTATGTATAATCCACCCTAACATATCAGAATGATTTCTCTTGCCTTCGCTAACTTTAAAAATGAAATTATGAGGACGATAACCACAAATTTTGTTGAGCTTGCACGATCCTTCCACCTTATTGAAAGAGCCCATGGGTCAGGCCTAGGGTATTGACTGCATATATGGCTCAAAGTCTTACCCCAACCTAATCAACATCGTCTAGCCATTTTTATCCCGTGTTTTCCACAAGCACATATCATTGTAGGTATAGGCAGAGGAACTTCTCAAGGAAATAATGTCAACGCGACTTTTCACCTGACACTTTATATTTTTTTAGTGCGTATGAAACAAGTCATATAGATAGACAAGTGTTCATATTGGATTCTCACTCCCGAAAGAACATTCAATGTCCGCGCCTAAACGATTTCTTCTGAGTGCACGTGACAATTATCCCTTTCTAAGCCGGAATGTTGGCAATACTAACTGTCTTATTCTGCATAAAATTTATCAATTCCCGTTCTTTTTATTGCACTCCCGGCTGGAAAACCCTCAGGTTGCCATCATTCCCGGTTTTCCCGTTCCATATGTGCGCCTTTGCACTCGTGTCTCGCCAGGAGTTCCCCATCCAGCTTCTGACTCCATCGTCGCACGTCTCAACAAACCATTAAAGCAAATGGACCCAAGGCTTAGGTAAAATCTCTCAGGAGGGGCAAATACGATCCGTCCTAATAGCCTCAACGAAGTAACCCTTGCTGTTAATGTGCATGATGCACCAAAAAGACCTGCGGTACACCGTTCCTCGCTGTGAGTTATTCTCGCTGTTTTTTTGCAATTTAGAGTGTTATTAGAGTTTTATTGTAGTACTTTTAGCTTAATTAGAACCGTTTTCCTCGTTGAAATATTTCCTAAATTTTTTAGACCATTAACCTCTAACCTCATTCCTTGCTGACCTTTTTATCAATATTTGCCTCAAGCCTGGACCGCCACATATTCATCTTCCGCCTGGACCTATACTAAAGGTCTTTATGCTGCTAACCACATACTCTACCCGTCTATCGATCTACTTTTAAGAGCAATTTTACCAGTTGGCCTCTCTATTTGCCTACGCATAATT
>LUCM01008491.1:0-19063 GCA_008360955.1 Fasciolopsis buskii
CCATCTTTGCAAATGGATAAATCCACGATTACTACTGTTTCCGGAACGGCTTGCACACCTCATATTCCCCACTCGTACTGCTGGCTAAGATCAAATAATGCCATGCTTGTGCTTTCCCCATTGCTTTGCATTATTTCATTTCATTTTCCAGTGAGGTTTAGCAGTAACTCAACACTGCTCCCACGCGCTTATCCGATTCGAATTCTATCATCCACATTTCCTGTGCATCGTTCTTATAAAAATTTTATCTTGCCTTGCGCATGCCCCTCGTAAATCGAAAAAATTCAGTATTATTATTCTTCACGTAGAGCTTTTATTCTATCTGCAACTAGTAACAGTTTGAACACCACTGAAGGTAGCAAAATGATCCGTCCCCATTTCACATTAAAGCTGGTATTTTATTTCGCTTGTTGCATGCTACTCTTCAATTTTTTCCTAGCCTTTTTTGACGCCCCTTGTTTTTGCATTGTCAAGCAGTGGTTAGCCATGATTCACATCATTCTGCTTTTTTCTACACTTCTGAGGGGGATTTGCTCAATTACCTGACTACAGAAACCACCGCATCATGAACGATCGTTAGTTTCCGTCCCTATTTTCGTGCTACTCATCTAATATCATCCTCCGCTCTTTCCTCCAGTCGTTTTGGTCTGGTTCGACAAATTTTAATTCATCAAATAAAGTTTCAATATTTTTACTTGCAGCTGATCAACATTCTTAGGCGTTACATGAAACATTTATACTATGTACAATTCGAACATATAAAGATGTTTCCCGCCATTCCCCAACCAAAGTGTTCCTCTGAAAAATGCGTCGTTAGTGTATTTAACCGCTAGCCTCTGTGCTGAACAAGACTTGTGTCATTACCCTGGAAGCCACATCTTATGTTCACTGATGCAGTATTTTGCCTTCACCGTTAAATCCTACCCTGATATTAATTTTTATCAACGTTGTATCGCTTGATAATGCAACTACGCATGTCCCTTGTATTCGTCTAGAATTATATCAGTAACCTGCCTTTGATAAAAATGAAAAAAACAAGCAGTGATAACAGTCAAAGATGGGCTTATAGTGGAATAGAATATTTATCCCTCGGGAGATTCAAAAGCAGCTATGCGTAGGCGCGCAAGAACCACAAGGCTGTAGATGGCAACAGTTGTTATGGTTTAATTGAGCTATCATAGGGATAGGAAATGGTGACAGTCGGTTCAGTGAATGAGGAACGACGGCACGGTGATCAGGCAGGTGCAGAGAGAAGGTAAGCATGAAATCCACAGATCATAACCTAGAGAAAACATGGTGAAAACGGCTTGACCTCCTGGTTATTTCTTCACTGAACAACGATGGAATGAGTTTCAGCGGCGGTCGCGGCATTTCTTTACACTGACGAAAGCATAAGAAATTATTGTATTGGATTACCTTCAAAAGTGGAGAGAAAAATGCTGCAATGGCAGGAGTCTCCGAGACGTGGCTGTTGGAGATGGACCACATTCTACTGAATATGGTAAAGCTGCGCTGTTTTCAGAGGCAGGGAGGGAGTAGTAAAATTTCGGAGGCGGGGGCTCCCTACAAATAACGCAGTACCTGGTGAGTGCAGCGTCACAAGCAAACCAAAGCACCAGAGATATACAGATATGTTTAGTCTAAGGTTATAAAACAAATAGGCCACTAGTTTCTGCTAGTTTCTACGGGGCTTCAAGTGCCATATAAATGAAGGATTGGCAGTTGACACAGGCACTAGAAAAACTACTTGCAGAGGAAAAACAGCCGACAATAACGGGGAACTTCAATACGTCATTTCGGTCAGGCTAGCAGCCAACAGTCCTTGATCTGGTTACCGACAAACATGAGAATAACGCCCAGAGTTCATACACCGTTAGGCTAGAGTGAGCATGGATGATCACTTTTACTTTCCATCTTGGGAAAACACGTCCCTAAAAACTATACGGTAATGTAGGAAAATTGAAATAGAAAACCTTAAAACCAGGACAGGCGTTCCTGATTAGGTTACTCACAACAAGAATATAGATTTAGAACTGACCCGGAAAGAGATCAGAAATATTCTGCATGGGCAGCAGGACTTAATCCTGCCACCTGAGGATAAACAGAAGGAGGGTAAACCACATTGGTGAACCTCAGCGGCAAGTGGACCGAGCGCGTGGTTAACAAACACCGTTTTGAAGCAAGCAGACAAGATATATGGGGTATAATTAGATGTTGCATGAGACGACATGAGTTACTGTCCGCTATCCGTGAATGTTCTCTGTTGCGCTGCAAAAAACTTGAACAGCCTAGATTGCTTTTGTTTGCTTAGGTTTTCTGTATTGCAGTGTGTGTCAGCCCGATTGAACATTGTACGTGCACAGGTCTTCGGGTGGGGGTTGAACAGCGGATTTGAACTAGGATATACGGTCAATTGTTATATTCGTTTGTAGACTTTTGTCTCTATGGCCCCGGTTGTTCGTCTCATAATTAGTCCGTCGAGGGACGCTAGCTCCGATTCGTTCTCCTCCTCTTTGGTGAATGTTATGCTTATTATGCTTGTGCTTAGGTGTTGAAGAAGTTGGTCCGTTTGTGCTTCTTCTAATAAAAGGAACGTATCCGATCAAAATCTTGGGCGGTTTGTTTCAAATTGTTTTCTCAAATTGTTTCTTGCTTGCGTCAGGTAACAAGCCTGATAGTGCTGATCCCTTGAGCGTTCCTTTTACCATTGTGTTTCGTTTCATCGAACTGTCATTAGGTTTTCATGGGCAATTCTAGCAAATTCATGATATCATTCTTAGATATTGCTGTTCTGTTCGGAAACATAATGGTAAAAGATGAAAGTGGTTGTCCTGATGCACCATCAATAAAAATGCCGCTTGACTTTGGGGTACAATTAAGTCGCAAGTGGGATGAGGTGAACTGGTGAGTCTGCTCCAATGAATGCGTGTTCCACATTAATCTGCACTGCGAGTCCTTTCTGGAATGTTCGCGGAATAATCGGCCGCCCCCCTAGGAAATAAGTTTTCTCTCTATCACTGCTTCGTTGCGGAAACGGGGTAGCTGGAACGCTAAGGTTAACACGAAATATACAACACGCGCAGAGGCAGACACCAATTTCTGGGGCTACCGTCGGAAGAAATTTAGACGCTCGTTCGGCCCTAGAGCACACTTCAGCCCTGTGCCCATTGAACCGAAATATACTGAACTGAACAGGCCTTCAAGATGGTCACGGGACTGTTCAAAGTACGGACTAACCGTGCCTTATTCGGTATGAGGGAAAAGATGCACCAAGAGAAAACGAGTACAACAAATTTTTGCCACACCTGTGGTGAATGGCTGGGACTAACGGAAGTAGTCGAGGTGGGATCACCGCGTGAACTCAAAAGGATAATAAACAAAGCATGAATGTCTATGTTTGGGGGGGATAATGTGTGAGCCTTAGAATGATAATTTGGAAGGCGTGTCAATAATTTTCCGTTTACAATGACAATGTGAACGATAGCCTGGAGTCACGTACAGTATTCGCAATTCTACCATAGGAACCGAGGAGGGCTTTCGCCCTTCCTTTAAAGAAGCATCGTCTTATTGAAGGAACTCTAGGTACAAGAACCTGAACGAACAGGCATCCCGCCGTATGGTCCTGTAACCAAACTGGAACTGGAACTGCAACTGCAACTGCAAGTTGACTGACCTTGAATGGGCAGCTGCGGCCTTGTTCGCGTTTCGTTTGTCTCCAGGTTATGATGTTGAGGTGCTCGTGCTGTGGATCTCCGCCTTAATTTGGTTATAAGTGTCTACATTAGCATATATCTTGCTGATTCTTGTAAGGAGGCGTTTTTTCGCTTTCACTTCACGTACTCTGCGAGACTTGGTACCTGTTTGAATATGAAGGTGAGTGGGTTGTATACAGCTTACATAATGCTGAAACTGCAGAACAGAAACATTTCAACGCAGTGGATACGGAACAAGCTTGAAAATGAAGGTGTGCAAGCCAGAAATATCATTAAATACAATGTTCCCATGGAGACGCCAGGTAAGTTTTGGTAAACGATATATACAGTTTGCATCTCTAAGAGGTTAGTCCTTACAGCCAAAAACCTACTGTGCTTGAAGTTTTCGGTACGAATAACCGCAAAATAAGCTGATTGGGGTTTTGCTTGGAAGTGCTAGTTTTGTAGGAAGGGGTAAACGAAATGTTTCACGTTGCTGCCGTTTGCGGAAGAATCATCAGCACATCGTCACGGTTAAACACAATCTTTTTATGGTTACTTTTCTCGGGACTGAAGGCCTAAAAGATCGGCACCGTGAATAGAGCAATGGCGACATTGCCAGCGAGGTAGAAGCAAGGAAGCAGCTTCCCGTTAATGTTCTGGCTGCCGGTTGCAAATGAAGGCGGGGTAGCCTAGCAGTTCGGAAACCGTATTGACTTCTGGCAAGCAGGATTAACGAGGTGAGCGATGTTGGGGTCATATCACGTACTGAATAGATGATTGAGTGCAACAGACAACATGTTTTTCTGAAAAAGGATGTTGCATATGTGAACGTTCAGTTCAAGAAAAAGTAATATCGGTAAAAAGTTTCGAAGATGCCTATGGATTCCAATTTAGCTGAGGCTAGTTGGGTTGACGGCAAACGTCGGGTCGAAAAGAAAGACGTGAAGGCAGTCCCGGAGACGCCGAAAAGTGCCGGACTTTTGGAGCTTTATGCGATGACCCTGACAAGGTCACTGCTGGATGGTACACGAAATGGAACGACCCCCGGCATTTTGGCTGGTAACGCACCGGAGGGTGGAAAATACTCGAAAGGCGCCACACGCACCGGCGCCCTGCGATCGTAGTCTTCCTCGACTTGAAAGGTGCTTTCGACTCCGCGGATCGACCAGCACTACTCAGTGTTCTCCACCGGAAGGGTATGCCAACGAAGTTTGTGAACCTGTTGAGAGCATTGTACTCGTATATCTATGGTCGCGTCGGGGTATACGGTGAACTGTCACGTTCATTCGAAACGACTAGTGGCGTTCGACAAGGGTGTCCCATCTCTCCATTCTTGTTCAACTTCGTCATGGACGAGGTGGTCAAAGATGCTTTGGGAGCTCTTCAGGATGTTGGGGTGGAACTGGGAAGTGGAGGAAAGCTATGTAACCCAGACTGCGCAGATGACGATGTGTGCCTTTTCGAGTCTGCGGACCAAGCAGAACGTGCACCAGATAGATTCTCGAGATCGGTTGCTCGGTTTGGCATGTGCTTTGCACCCTCAGATTTCAAAGTGCTGTTGCAGCAGGACTGGACGACAGCAGCGCCGACACTTGATGCTGGATGGATGGTGGTAATCGACGACTGTGGGACTAGTTTCACCTTACCTTGGTAGCTGCGTGATCTAACGGATGGTAGCTCGGGAGTGGAGGTCATTATGCGTATTATCCAAGGTCGTCGCAGATTTGCGCGTGGACTTGATCATTTGTGGCGTTCGGCCTTTGATTATTTCACTGAAGTTTGAAAAGGTCGTGTATACTGTGCGGCAGTGCGTGTCAGTTCTGTTGTACGTTTGCGAGAGTGGAAGTATGCGTGTGGGGGCGATGTTCGCGTATGAGGTTTTTCGACAACCGATTGTTTAGTGGTATGGCTGTAGGATGGACTGGAGTCGCCGGACGGGGTGTAGTTAATATTGTGAGGTTAGGAATTGATTGGGCGCACTTCTGAGAATAGCTTGTTTCAATGCGTATGAAACTTTAGAATATAGATATGCTGGTTGGTCACAGGTGTTGCGTATGACGAACACTCGTCTACCAAACCGTGCCTATTTTGTGTTCCTCCTAAGGAATGGAAGAAGCCACGTGGAGGCCAACAGATGACGTGGCAACGTGGGATGTGAAAATGTACAGCGAACTCAGGTAAGGTAGGTGTCTCACGCCTTCGTGGTTGGGGCCCGAAAGACTCGTCGACTTGCTGGCTGGAGACACTAAAGTATATGGCAGTGAACCGTGAACAGTAGCGATCGTGCTGTCATTTTCTGTCGAGTCACAATGATTGAAAACACGTGCGTTTGTACAGTTAGGCTGTGTTCCGTGTGTTGGCTGAAGCAGCATCTTATTTATTCCCGCCTGTGTAGGTCCACTCCCTGTTCCTCTTGGATATTCACTGTTTTTATATAAACGTGTAACTCTGGGGAAAGGCAGCGGTCAGTGAGGCTTGCCTTGCTGTTCAACGCTGAACGACGACGATGATGATGATTATGATGATTATACGTTCTATCCACGAAATGCCAGAAGCCGCGCTGACTTCAGTGGATGGTGTAGCAACGTGGAATGAGAAACTGAACCACGACCTTAGGTAAAGTAGATGTCACATTTCCATGGGGTCTGAAAAACCCAGCTGGCAGGAGACACTGAAGGATATGGCACCGAACTTTGAGCAGTGGCGACTGAATTCTCACTTTTCTGCGAATTAGATCTACTTGACATCCTTGAAGCATAATGGCAGTGAAAGAGACATGTCCAATAGCCATTAGGGCCCACATGGAAGGGCGGGCGGGAAACCAGCAACCGTGACCCTCAAACTTGGAGTGACATTGAATCACATAAGGTATCACTAAGTCAGGTGTGGCACTGAGCTGGGTGACAGTGCGTTGTCTTCTACCTCCAAAGTGATCAGGTGTGGGATTCGAACCTCTGACCCTTCGACCACAGACATTTAATCCCCTGTGCGTTATCACAGCGTAACTGCATTGTGTATTGGCTGAGACTGTAATCTTTTCTTTTCCAGCCCCGGTAGGTCCACTCTTTATTGTTTCTAATGCAACGTCTAACTGTATGAGAAAGGCAGCTGTCATTGAGGTTCACGATATTTAATACTAAACGACTCTTATCATGGCTTTCATGCAACTAGCTCCCGTGAGCTCCCAGCCATTGCAGCCATATTTACGTTGTTATCTCCGAGAATAGATTGAAAGCCAAAACGCTCCATGTCTTCCACAAAAATGTTAACTCATGTTCCAAACTGGCCACCAAGACGATACCTCTAGCCTGAACAGGTTGACGATTGAAAGGAACATCCCCTTCCCGCTAAGGCACACTTTATGCAGGGAAAGAAGGAACCGGCGGCTATGGCGCCGGAACGTGAAGCGGAAGAGAACCACATAGGGTCTCATTAGGTCGTGTGGCAAGAACCCAGACAAAGGCAGAATGCCATTTGCCACACATCATCATCATCGTTCAGCGTTAAACAGCAAGGCAAGCCTCACTGACCGCTGCCTTTCCCCAGAGTTACACGTTTATATAAAAACAGTGAATATCCAAGAGGAACAGGGAGTGGACCTACACAGGCGGGAATAAATAAGATGCTGCTTCAGCCAACACACGGAACACAGCCTAACTGTACAAACGCACGTGTTTTCAATCATTGTGACTCGACAGAAAATGACAGCACGATCGCTACTGTTCACGGTTCACTGCCATATACTTTAGTGTCTCCAGCCAGCAAGTCGACGAGTCTTTCGGGCCCCAACCACGAAGGCGTGAGACACCTACCTTACCTGAGTTCGCTGTACATTTTCACATCCCACGTTGCCACGTCATCTGTTGGCCTCCACGTGGCTTCTTCCATTCCTTAGGAGGAACACAAAATAGGCACGGTTTGGTAGACGAGTGTTCGTCATACGCAACGCGTGACCCAACCAGCATAGTCTACTAAGTTTCATACGCTGAAACAAGCTACTCTCAAAGGTGGCACCCAATACCAGATTCCTAACCTCAATATTACTCACCCGATCACTCCAAACAATCCCAGCCATACTACGTAAACATCGGTTGTCGAAAACCTCCAACCGACGAACATCGCCCACACGCATACTCCACGTCTCGCAACCGTACAACAGAACTGAACGCACTGCGGCACAGTATACACGACCTTTCAACTTCAGTGAAATATCAGGCCGACGCCACAAATGATTCAGTCCAGCGCAATCTGCACGAGCCTTGGATATACGCATATTGACCTCCACTCCCGAGCTACCATCGTCAGACACGCAGCTACCAAGGTAGGTGAACAGATAGTGATGTACAATGTGATAAATGAGTGTATACCAAGCGCATAATGTCGCCCAATCTTCCAAATCTGCTATGCCTGATACGATGTGTTGAAATGTTTCTCGAACCGGTAGTCATTGTTTGATCCCTAGATTGGAAATTGCTCGCGCAGTCGGTCCAACTAATCTTAGTAATGGTATGCAAACATTCATCATCAACGTCACCATGTTTTCTTGAGGTGAGTCATCGATTGTACACGTCTTCAACGAGGACACACTGAGTGACTGCAGCAATCGTCATTGGATTATTTTCTTCTGATAGTTGCTGAGGCCTTAGTTTCGCTAATGCTGCGTCGTTTGGCACCGATTTGTGAAAGTAACATCCGCAAAAATCTGGCCGGATTTCGTCCAGGTCGAGGTTGCGTGCGCCAGATATTCTTTCCTCGGCGCCATACTCACCACCGCCCCACGATCGCATTCTTTCTGGAATTGAAAGGCGCGTTGGACTCGGTGGATCTGAGGGCGCTATTCATTGCTCTCTACCGGATTGGTATAGCAGCGAAGTTCATAAACCTGTTGCTAGCATTGTATTTACATACCTGTGGTTGCGTGAGAGTGTACGGTAAACAAACGAGTTGATTTTAGACAACTAGTGGTTTTCGAAAATGGTGTTCGGTATCCCCATTATTGTTCAGCTTCGTCATGGACGAGGTGATGGACAATGCTTTTGGAAGTCTCCATGATACTGGAGCCAAACTTGGATTGGAGGGAAGCTGTGTGGTCAAGATTACACAGACAATATCGTCTGCCTGTTCGAATCTGCGGACCATACACAACGTGCACTAGACAGACTGTCGAGCTCGTTTGCTCTGTTTGGGATGTGCTTTGCAAAGTACTGTTACGGGACTGGCCGACAATGGTCCCGAGCATTATACTCGGTGGATTGGGGCTGACGACTGTGAACCTTAGGAAATGCATATATCCTAGAGACGCATTTATCTGCAGGCTTTATTTGGTTGTGCTATTCCAGTATGATTTCCTTGCTTAGTTTCGAAGTTTAGTTTTTTGTTGGTTTTGGTTCTAGGTTCTTTGATTGCATTTCCTGTCATTTGCTTGTAGTTCTCATTGTCATCCAGTAATATTTTCATCTTCGCTTGATATTCGGTGTTGTCGAGCCCTGGCACTGTGCTACCCTTGTGTGCGGGAAGTATGAATATTTCTCGTATTTTTTGATGTTCGTCGGAACCGGCTACCTTTCCCTTCTTCAGAAGTAGGATGTTCGACTGCACTTCCGATTCCGTTGGTGAGTCGGCAGGATTCGCAGCTCCAGACGTCAACCTAAATACGTTAGCGTGCGGCCAGCTAAACGGATCCTTGGAGTGCTCTACCCCACGGTCCAGGCTTTGTTGTTTATCATGGGCGAGCTTTCCATTCCTATCGAACACGACCTCACTAGCCGGAGTTCGCCGCCCACCGTTGTCGCATATAGGCTTAAACAGTCTTTGACTGTTACCTGGAGCAGCCGCTTCCTCTATCTCTTCGGTTTCTTTAACCCACCAGTTTTCACGATCATTCTTAAGGGGTTTATCGTCAACTGACACTGCAACTGTCGACGTTAGGAGCCTGGCGTTTTTGCTCCATTAGATCCAGCGACCCTTGCGAGATCCAATGTCTTTGATGAACGCTGGATCTAGGATCACAGACGAAATCTGCTACCAAATGTATAGCCTGCTTAATTTGATATCACTGCCCGTCTACATTGCTGCTCGTCGGAGTTCTTAGTCCCTCGGATAGTTTCTGTTCGTAGCTGTTGCGAACAGCCGAATCAGACAAACGTTCGACAGCCAATCGGGTTTGTAGTTTGCGTCGATGGTCGTTGAGCTGCAGCAAAAATCGCATTAAAACTAACGCATGGTCCGATTCGACGTATGTGGTCCAGTACGATCCACAGTTCTGGGCAGAACGGTGACCACGGTAGCTAACTGCGATATGGTCAATCTGACTCAGTGTATCTGTCGCGTTAGAGCGCCATGTCGCAGTGCGACGCGAACTGTGTCGGTAATTTGTACTAGATAGGAATAAACGATTGCCTGCACAAAACTGGAGAAGTTTTTCCTTGTTACCTGTTCGCTGAACAGGCAGGGCGCTCAATACTACTATCCTTCCGGACGCCGACTGACCCCTCCAGTCTCACGGCACACAAGCGACTGTTAATCGGGATCCAGTCTAAAAGGGCTACTTCAACCTTCTCACTCAAGACTATTCCTACTCCACGTTGACCCACACCTTGACCAGCTTCGTCTCCCCAAGTGTGCAGGAAATACCTTGACAAGGCATTAGGCGCAGTTAGTTGAATTACTCTACTCGAATCCTGAATTCGTGTTCCACTGACGCAGCAGACATTAGTCGAAAGTGAAACAGTCCACTGTCAGAGCCAAACATGCCTGTTAGCCAGTCTGCATTAAAGAGCGCACAATGAAGGAATCGAGACTCAGAGACTGACAAGCCTTGAGAAAGGGTGAGCTAACAGACTGAAAAGCATCTACTGCACTGTTTGACAGATGATTACTGTAAATTCCTGCTGATCTACTTGTAAACTGCCTATGCAAGGTGATGTGTGTAGACTTCCCTACGAACACTGGTGTTTTCTTATTTTTGAGGTAACACGGGAGGTTTTACTAAGTAGGCCAAATCTGGCGTACGATGCTGATCGCTACTATTCGTACTTAGATGAAGCACTAAGTTTAGGCACGTTTACTTAGTTAGATCATGTCTTGCTCGTGCTCGCAGTTTGCTTGTCTGTACTGTATGTTGTCCTTCGAGGTTAGTCTTTTTTGATAGACCCAAATGGTCAGTTCTTGCAATCACAAAAAGGTTCCAAGACTTTCGCGATTGAACTCGCCGGTGTTAGTGTAGTTAAAGTGCCGCGTTGGGGTCCGTGAGATCACCAGACGTGATATTCAGAGACCATTGGTGGAGCCTCAAGTATTCATCCGTGGTCTTCTTGCGTTTAATATCTTTCTTCTTCTATATAGTTGCATTTATATGCAACCTCACTACTTTCCGCTCGCGAGGTAGCAGGAGAAATCAAAGCACATTGTGACGATAGTAGTTTCAAAATACCCTGGGTATAAATAAAATAAAAATCTAATTTTGGGGTCACAGTTGTTGCCACCGCCTGTTCTGTGCTGGTTTGGGGCTAGAAGCCTATAGAACAAACGTATCAGAAACACGAATCGGTGTAAGTTTGGTCCTCATCCTTAAGAGCATGCTTTCTACAGACCTTGATTTCACTTTATTGCTTCTCCTGAGCTCATCGGATCACTGTCTCGTTTCACTTCCCACTTTGTTTCGTCCATTATAATGTCTAACACTTGAAGCACTTTTGGCATTATAGTTCCGTTGCGGAACGGGTTGTGTAATGAGTATCCTGTTCTCTTACCATTGGAATGGCCGTCGTTTTGTCTGATGTTCCCGTATCTGCTTATTCCATTCAGGTGTTTGTTCAGCCTTAAATTTTTCCGACCCCGTCAACTCGCGAATCCTTGGGAGGTTTCAGCACGATGAGACTGTGCTGCCCGTATAAGAAGACCAGCGTACCGCCGGTGGGTTCACTCAGCCAGTCAAGCAACCCAACACCGTTTTGTGCTAGCTAGGACCTGGTGCTCGCTCATCTCTCATGCCACAAATCTGAGGGAAGAGTCTCATCTTTCACTGGTTGCTGATCATTCTGGCCCCTGGGAAGGTCAATTTCCGGGAATTTCTTCCAACGTCTGTTCCATCTTTCATCCATTTCGAATTCATCGGGTTTTCTGGCCTGCGACCTCCTTGATAAGGCTTAGATTTTGTCATCCCGGCTTACCTCAGTCTCTACTTTGTCTATCAGTCCTACAAAAGGTCCGTTAATTTCTGTTTAGTCTAAATGTTTCCAGAACTTTCTGTCTGGGGTTATTCTGTCCATCGTCCTAAAATCGAGTGCCCAGTAGTTGGCCCGATACACCGGCATCCTTTTATTTCTCCCGTCAGTCAGTTGATTTTCTTTTCTTCGAAGAAGAATGCAATTATTCTTCGTGTTCAGAGACATGGTGACCCCTTTTGGTTTCAGCAACTATCATCCCTGCTGAAATCCAAGTTTCTTGACTTACGGAAGTCCTTCATACGATCCCATCATCCTTTCGTTTCTAAAACCGTTATCTCAGATCACGTTCGCGGTATTTGAATGTTATCAATATGGGTTCCGCCAGCTCCGTTCTACGGGTGATCTACAAACTGTCGTCTAACTGTCCTAGTCGACTTAACTCGATGACCACGAAAAGATCTTGTTATTGCTGGACGTCCCTAAAGCTTCCGAATTGTGGACATCATGTTTTCTCAACAAACGAATGATCACCGCCTCAGTCACTGGGTTTTGTCTCAACCGCTTCTTCTGAACGGTGGTGATCCCGAAGGTTCCACCAATGTGCCCACTTTTTCTCCTCTTTGCTGATGACCCACTATCACTCTCCAACATTTCACTGTTTTGCCGACGATGCTGTCCTGAATCACTGTCTTTTGCCCCGTTACTCGTGGTGCCATTGCCAACATCGATCTCAATACATCATTCGCTTCCGGTGTGGTGCTAATTTCTGTTCGAGGTTGCGCCAAACATGTTTCCTTTCCCTTTTACTGAGTTTTGACTCCCTTCCCGTTTGTTCTGTGGTGTCATTTCCATTACTGGACTTATCCAATAATTCCCCTCTCTTTTGGCGCCCATTATTGTCAACGCCTGCCCTTTGTGTTGCACGCAACATTAATTTTCTACTCCGCGCTTTTTTACATCCGACTACCTTTTGCGTAGAGCTCAAGTCCGCCTGACACTTGAACGCTGCTGTATAGGGTGAAGTTTGTCTATCGTCGCTTGATTGGGCTGTTTGGTTACTTGGTAATCCATCCCTGACCACCAGTCTGCTATCATTTGCCCATAGCTAGACAGTCGCTTCATTATTTTTTTTCTACGGGTGCCATTTCGCTATCCGCTTTTCATAACTGCCTTCGCTAGCTCCTCTTCTCACGGCTTCCTCGTTCTCTTATGCCAGAAGCCGGTCACCCTCATCATGATGCCGTCCTTAGACGTCAGTCTTTCTTGTTTTTTCCTTTATTCATATTAGAAAGCGTTCGAACTCTTTCGTTCAACCTTTCCAGCAGCTCAATCTGTTCTCGAAAGGAGACTCAACAAGTTGAATATCCTCCATACAAATCCCCTGTACAGTGTTTTTGACTGGAGTTTGCCCCTTTTGCTATACACCACTATGCGTGATAAAATGAATATGTATACATACAAAAGCACGTTTATTAGATAATTAGAACAGTTTATGGGCTATTATTTGCTTCTTTCTCAAGGGATATCACTCTGCCTTATTGTTGGTCACTCTGCAACATACAGTTGCAATACACGGTTTGCGGGGTATTCATGACAGTTTCACCGATTTTGATGTTATTTTTTATTAGTCCCAGTTGCTCAGTGGTTACACAAATCTAGACAATATAATGCTTAAATCAATAACAATTCCTCAATCATTTAGGTGCATATAATTCAGCTTCTTTTATACCTATGAATAATAATAATATTAGTGGTGATAATGTGCATACCTCTACACCGGTCATATAAATTTTAGATGAAGGAACTTCTCCAGGACATTGCGGTTCACGTTATAATGCGCTTCCAACTTCAGGATTGACAAGAGCTCGTGTAGCTGAGCTATATGGCATTAACCCCACAGAATGGTCCAGAGATTCTAGTCCCACAACAAACTTTACTTCAAGGACTTCCACAACTCATCCACTGCGAAGAAATGACGAAGGTCTGCATGATAATCCAGCAAATACAGCAACTAACCCAAGCACCTCTACCTCGAGCACAACGTCGCTGGAGTTTGGAACAAAGAAAAGATCTGTTGTTGGCAACGCTGGTCTTGGTAGTGGTCGTCGTCAGCTACTTCCGTCAAAACAAAGAATTGGTCGTTCTCGTCTAGCAGAAGGCGAATACCGGGCTCGGTACTGGGGTCAGATGCTGGACACTCTCAGGCGTACTATTGATGAAATTTATTCGGCTTGCGAAACGGATGAAAGTGAGGTAGAATGCAAGGTTCGTAGTGAAATGAGTATCCATTAAATTTAGCTCACCATCCTCCTCTGTGTTCATCGGCGATGGTATTTAATGTATCTGACAGGAAGACAGAACAACAGATTTCTAATACAGAGATGAATAATCATTATTGGCAACAGCTAATGGTTTTGCCCGTAACTGATTCAATATTCCCCCTCTTAGAATCCATTGTGTTAGAGCCCCAAGGTGTTTTCTTCCTGCTGTTAAGCCTGGATTCTTGTATGTGTATACCATCTAGTTAAGGGCATATACATACACAGGGCACAACATTGAGGTCAGATCACGTGCCAGTGAAACAGGCACAGAAAATGACAAAGACGTTGTGTAGAGTTCATTTTAAAAGTGCTTTCTTTTCCATTCTCCATTTCTATTTCATTCTTTTTCCATTGAAGTCCATGGTTCGTCAGTGAGCTCGATGCTGTCCGGTTACCAAAACTGAAGTTTATGGTTGATTTACAGTGTCCTGCTGTAAGCCTTTGATTAGAAGATCTAGCGCACAAGACAGCAGGATAATCTGAAGGTCTCGTAACCTATTGAGAGTTGGTGTCTGATTGCATCCTGGCGACCTACTAAATCATCTTCCATCTCCTTGTAAATGAAGAAATTGAACAGGAATGGAGAGACGGAATACCCTTGTTGAAAGCCGCTAATCGTTTCGAATGAAGTCGATAGTTCACCATATACCCTCACGCGATTATAGGTATGCAAGTTGCGAGCATTGTGCTTGCATACCTGTGGTCGCGTGAGAGTGTACGGTGAACTACCAAGTTCATTCGAAACGGTTAGCGGCGTTCGACAAGGGTGCTCCGTCTCTCCACTTCTGTTAAATTTCGTCATGGACGAGGTGATGGTGGTTGCTTAAGGAGGTCTCCGGGATATAGGAGTCGAATTGGAAAATGGAGGGAAGCTATGTGACCTAGATTACGCAGATGACGTTGTGTGTCTGTTCGAATCGGCGGACCATTCACAATGCGTACCAGATAAACTGTCGAAATCGGTCACTCGGTTTTGCACGTGCTTTGCACCTTCAAAGTGCCAAGTGCTGTTACAGGAAGGGACGACAGCAGCGCCGAACTTGCTACTGGATGGAGAGGAGCTGGCGATTGTGGACCGTTTCACCTACCTTGGTAGCTGCGTGTCTAACGATGGTAGCTCGGGAGTGGAGGTCAATATGCGTATATCCAAGGCTCGGGCAGCTTACGCTGGATTGAAGCACTTGTGGCGTCGGCCTGATATTTCACTGAAGTTGAAAGGTCGTGTATACTGTGCCGCAGTGCGTTCAGTTCTGTTGTACGGTTGCGAGACGTGGAGTATGCGTGTGGGCGATGTTCGTCGGTTGGAGGTTTTCGACAACCGATGTTTACGTGGTATGGCTAGGATTGGATGGAGTGGCCGCGTGAGTAATGTGGAGGTCAGGAATATAATACTAGATGTTGGCTCTCAGAATACTTTGTTTCAGGGTATGAAACTCGTTAGTCTACGCTGTTTGAGTCACGTGTTGCGCATGATGAACACTCATGTCATATCACGGCCTATGTTGGGTGCTTCCTGAGGAATGGAAGAAACCATGTAGAGGCCAACAGATGACGTGGCAACGTGGGATGTGAAAATGTACAGCGAACTCAGGTAAGGTAGGTGTCTCACGCCTTCGTGGTTGGGGTCCGAAAGACTCGTCGACTTGCTGGCTGGAGACACTAAAGTATATGGCAGTGAACCGTGAACAGTAGCAATCGTGCTGTCATTTTCTGTCGAGTCACAATGATTGAAAACACGTGCGTTTGTACAGTTAGGCTGTGTTGGCTGCAGCAGTATCTTATCTTTTCCCGCCTGTGTAGGTCCACTCCCTGTTCCCGTTGGATATTCACTCTTTTTATTGAAATGTGTAACTCTGGGGAAAGGCAGCGGTCAGTGAGGCTTGCTTTGCTGTTTAACGCTGAACTATAATAATAATAATAATAATAATAATAATAATAATCATAGTCAAGCTCGATCGGGGCTAGATATTGCGGATGCTCAGGCCAGTCCTCCGCTTTCTTTTCGTTTCTTTTTCTCTTCCGCTTCCTTTGAGATTGAAGGTGCAATGTGCAGTATTTTCAAGATGAGACTTGGGAGCAGCTGATAGCTCCCAATTGAGGAATTCAACCGGCAATGAGAACATTGGGACATGCAATCTTCAGGCTGGTGAATCGCAGTTTTTGATGACTTGATTGCCCGTTTTTTGCTTTTTTTGAGCGGGGCGTGGTTGGTTTTGCGCTGGAATATCAGTCAAACTGATAAAGAGCGCTGGACATTTGCCTTCTTCATCCTACTTTAATAGAAATACTTCACCAGAAAACTTTAGGTTGGGCGCCAGCGGAGGTTGTTTGTTGCACGCGATAATTTTGAAAAATGTCGAGAGGTCTTCTGGGTGGCCAGTGGTATCCAGTTCGGAGCGGGAGACAGGTTCTTACGACAATTCTGAGGCGTTTGGAAATTAACCCTGGCCGTCAAGAAGAAATGGGTAAGACGTTCCCTTGTTGAAATCCCATAGTTTTGTAGACCTTTCGGTCAACATCACAAATAACAGGCAAAAGCTGCTTGTTTAATAATGCTTGTATTCACTCATGGCTGTGATAAGTTTATTTGTCTCTTATGTTCTCTACTTACGTATTAGCTACCCCTTTTTATCACTGGCAAATCGTGCTGTATGCTTGGAAATAGTATTGGCTGTTTTGTCGTACGATCTCCATCAAAGGGTGTAAAATAATAACCTCTACAACAAACATTCAGTTATTAAATTCATAATACGTAGTGGTCAGCACCATATCCATGCTTGAAACATGGGTTCCTTTGAAGGTGTGTGCCTCGTAGCCGTTAAAGCTCACTTTGTCAGAACAGTACAAAACCCATAACCCCGGAACTTGGGGTCTCACTGAACCACACAAGGCAACTAGACTGGCTACAAAGAATCGCTTTCTACTACCGAGGTGATCCGTAGAACTGGTATCCAAACATCTGGCATTTTTGCAGCGATAATTATTTAACGTGACCAAAGCCGGTTACCGGAGTTTTTGTTAACCTTCGCCCCGCAGTAATCAAAGTTTGGGGATACTTTTATCCACTCAACTTGAAATCTTAAATTTTTCTTATTACACGCACCGTGAATGAGTATAATGGAGGTTTCTTGCTCCATAGCCGCTATGGATCACTGCATGTTCGATAATGGAAACTGGCATCCATGGTCCTGAAACTTAAATGTGGATAGAACCAAATGAGGTCGTACTTAGGTTACATGTGGTAATAAGCTCAGGGACGGCAGATTGCCATCTATCATCAGAGTGATTACCGATTCCGTGATTCGAACACCTGGACTTTTTTGAGTGACGTACGCCTAGCTCACTTGAACCGCGCTAGTGTGTCAAGGGATAATCAAAGTAGATCTGGCTTCATTTAGCGTTGATATGTCACTTGTTATTCGACTTTGATAACCCTGGAATGCGGTAATTTTCTTAAACAGGTCCAAACCAAACGTTTTCAGGGACATGAATTTTTAATTTCTGATCGGTTTTTTACCTGCCTATGGGCACAACCAGATGCCGGGCATCGAGCAACCATTGGGATCAGATTAAAGATTCATAACACAGTGACGGACTCCACGCATAACTAGACCATATAGGCCTCAACACGACATATATCTTCGACGTCGTGCCACGCAAGATGCCAGTTGATCCGTCCCTTCGGATTCCACGTACAATAAGATGTGTAAACATTTAGATATCCGCTGCCTTAAATCCTGAGGAAAGACCGTGTCTGGTGATGAATGAGCAAATATAGAAAAATCGAGGAGAATGGGGCTATCAACTGTGGTCGCAGACTTTACCGATTGATTGAGTACTGGTGCACCGGTTCAAACACTGCTATACTGTCGCTCAGATAGTTAATATGTACCCTAGACTTATCGATCAGTGGCACTGATGTATTTGAAATGATTCTGCTCCTCTGAACTTCTTCAAACTAATGATATTTGAGTTATTTTTTCAGTATCATTTTATGCCGCTGGATAGTGGCCGTAAACAATACATTTGTGCGAGCTTAACGGTGCACTAAATGAAAACCATATTGCGACACTTTTTACTTACCAAGTTGGACACAACCATCGGTTGGAGTCTTGTTTGACATACGGGCAGAGGGTATCAAGTTTTCTATTACACATAAAGTGAGATAC
This sequence comes from Fasciolopsis buskii, assembly GCA_008360955.1. Taxonomy (NCBI): domain Eukaryota; kingdom Metazoa; phylum Platyhelminthes; class Trematoda; order Plagiorchiida; family Fasciolidae; genus Fasciolopsis; species Fasciolopsis buskii. The sequence goes on from LUCM01008491.1 coordinate 18,354, forward strand.
AGTGAGGGGGGTCAATCCCGTCGTCCAAAGATTAATTTGGAGAAAGTGAAGAAAATATTCGCGTTAGAATCAGTTTATCGATCTTGCTCTTGAAAAGTTGGAGGCAGTGTGCGTGTGTGTGGGGGGGGGAATGAAATGCAGAAGGTTGGCAGCGTTCCGTAGCCGTCACAACGAGACTACACCTTGACGTGGTGTGACGGCTTGCGTGCCTCCATGATCCAACGAGCTATACAGGATGGTTTATCTCAAGCCGAAGATCCAATCATGCCTGGAAGGTCAATGGGTAGAGGCCTGACGAAGTAGTCTCCTGGTCCTCCAAGTTGGGGTTGATCTGAGTTCGCAGCTCAGTCGTAAAAAGGAGTGGAAGACTAATTGATTCAAGTAGATGGGCTTCCACTCAGCTGTACTCCGCTGCCTTGCGGTCAGGTTCTTGTTAGAACCAAAGGCTTTGATTGAGAACCCTACTCGTTCTTCTGCTTAGCGGCTGAACTCCCTAGCAGTACCCGTCCATTATTCTCCATGAGTTACACGCCTACAAATAATTCCATACTGCATCGGTCGTCGCGCAGGATAATCAGGACCGCGCTGCCCATTGCATCGAGCGCAGGTGGGGTGGGTAGTGATAAGTATGCTACTGCTCAGAGTTCCCTCTCTTTTATTCAACCTGTCTCTTCTGTCTCCAACCCAATCTGTTTGCCCCTTCTGCCTAC
>LUCM01008491.1:21725-32178 GCA_008360955.1 Fasciolopsis buskii
GAAAGAACGTATGTTTGCACAGCTAGACTGTGTTCCGTGTGTTGGCTGCAGCAGCATCTTACCTCTTCCCACCTGTGTGGGTCCACTCCCTGTTCCCATTTGATATTCACTGTTTTTATATAAACGTGTAACTCTGGGGAAAGGCAGCGGTCAGTGAGGCTTGCCTTGCTGTTTAACGCTGAACGATGATGATGGTGATGATGAGCGTTCCGTAGTTTGGAAGCCCGGGGAAATGGAAGAATGAAGTACGGAAGTACGACTTCGTGCAACATCATTCCTATTTAATCGCGGTTCTTTTGTTGTCATTTTCTAAAGCTCACCAGTTAACCCTTTACTTGATTCTTCGTCTGCCATCGGCATATTTCAGTTACCAGGAGCCGGCGAAAATCAATCCTATTGTCTTTCCTTCCCGCGATGTCAGTTCCGCGCTTTCTACCTTCCTTTCCTGCAACAGTCTAAGGTCCTAAGATTCTGTTACTGTTTCCCTGACCGCACAAATGCCCTTTTTGGGAACAAGCTAAGAGGCTAATGTTTATGTGTAGCTTCTTTCAAAATCAAGTATCATTCATCATATGGTCATGGGCTTAACTCTTATCGTTATAGAGATATAAAGAAACTGGTAACACCTGAATGAAATGCACCATTGGTTTGAAGTTAATTTACAGAGCTTCCAGGGATTTCAGTGATCAGTTGAACGTTAATTCTGCTAAATGACTCACTTAGGCAAATGTTTTTCCACCAAACTCCACTTCAAAACAGTCGTTTTTGGTCGTGCACCATTGGTTATTCGAATTTCTTCTCTAACTTTTGTCTGTTTTCTCCATTTCCCTGAAAGGAAGTGATTATGATTCTGGATCACAGCAAACAGGATTTCTACTCCTTGATAGAGAAGATGAACTTGTTGCGTGAATATGAACGTGCGGATGCTGAAAACAAGTGCGTTTGTGATCTCTAGACTTTTAAGCCACTGTGATTTTTGTATTATTGAGTCTTTCCGCAAAATGTTCGTGGTTACTGCACCAATGTCGTTAGTTGCTAGCCCCCAGTTATAGTGTGTACGAGATGCAGCGCTGCTCAATGTAGTTTACACTTGTGACTCAATTTAAAATGAACAACACGCACGGAAGGCAACATGATTGTGTCAGTCAGCATGAACACTTAGTCGAATCCAGTAGGACAGCTAACACTGCGCACCACGTTACTCCCCCTCCTGCGAGTGGCACTGTCGACAGTGTTCACTGGAACCGGTCCCGTCGCGCAGTGATTACCCTGGTCAAGTGGGCACTAGTTTAATTCCAATGGCGTCAAAGCTGTTGTCGTCTGCTACTTTTCACAAGTTGTACAACAGGGGTAGAGAACGAGTTCGTCCGGGGCAGACTGGGTTCCGCACGTGTTGTTGGAGTACTGTTTTGTTTCCCAAAGGCCAACGGTCATTATGTTCCCAGACATTCGTCTTGATCGACTGGTCTGTATTGGCATTTGTTAAAAAAAACGGGATGAGGCATTTGGTTTAACTTCGATCCATCAATAGACAATCACTTCTAATTCCGTTCTCGCTAGCTCTAGAGAGAACAGCTAAATTTCACCGACAAGCGTTTGTCTATTGGTGAAAACCAAATAGCTTATTTTGGTCCTTTGTGATAAACACTCATTGACCAATTATTATTCTGGCTGATTCTCCCCATCGTTATTGCTTGACATCATCATGGTCCGTTTTCGCCCAGCTTATCGATTTGAATAATTGCTGTGTTGATCATTGACTAGGGAGATGAATATGCCGAATCAGTGTCCACTACCCTTGCACCTGCTTTTTTGAGAAATGGAGTACTTAAAAGTTTGCATCGAGCTTCGAAGAAACGCATCATCCTACCTCAGGTTGGGTTAGGTCTTATAAACCATCTTTTACCACCCTTTTTGGTCCTTAGTGTAGTACTACAAATGTGCCCGGTTTAGGCATTTCTGTTCAGCTTTGTCAAGGATGGTGTTTTGGAAAGCGCTCTGCATAGCGAACGGTGCAGCTGATCTCTCAGAAAACGGAGTTTTCGGATTGGAATACACCACTAATTTCAATTCCGTCAGTGACAATGTACAGCGTAATCAACAACCTTTGGATCGCTTAACAAATGAGGTATCCCGGTACGATATGTGCTCTACACCTTCAAAGTACAATAGTGTTCTTTAAGATTAACTGCAGACTGACTGGAGTCTTCCTTTGTATTAAAGAGTTACGGGTAATCAATAGCTCTGTGTGCCTCCGGAGTGTGATTGCAGTTGATGGAGTTATTGAGAAAATCACATCACAACGAGACTACACCTTGACGTGGTGTGACGGCTTGCGTGCCTCCATGATCCAACGAGCTATACAGGATGGTTTATCTCAAGCCGAAGATCCAATCATGCCTGGAAGGTCAATGGGTAGAGGCCTGACGAAGTAGTCTCCTGGTCCTCCAAGTTGGGGTTGATCTGAGTTCGCAGCTCAGTCGTAAAAAGGAGTGGAAGACTAATTGATTCAAGTAGATGGGCTTCCACTCAGCTGTACTCCGCTGCCTTGCGGTCAGGTTCTTGTTAGAACCAAAGGCTTTGATTGAGAACCCTACTCGTTCTTCTGCTTAGCGGCTGAACTCCCTAGCAGTACCCGTTCATCAATCCCCGTTGGTTGCACACCTACAAATAATTCCCTACTGCCTGGGTGGTCGAGCAGGATAATCAGGACCTCGCCGGCCATTGCATCGAGCTGGGTGGGTAGTGATATGTATGCTACTGCTCTCTTTTATTCAACCTGTTTCTTCTATCTCCAACCCAATCTGTTTGCCTGCTCTGCTTACCCATAATGTCCCCACTGATAACACGCGCGATGCTCGCAACGGTTCATTGTCAGACGGTGCAGTAGACGCTGTTTGAGTCACGTGTTGCGTATAGCAAACACTCATCTACCGTACCGTGCTCTATTTTAGGTTCCTTCCAAAGGATGAAGGAAGCCACGGGGAGGTCAACGGATGACGTGGCAACTTGGAATGAGAAAATACACAGCGGAATTGGGTGAAGTGTGTCTCGCATCTCCGTGGTTGGGATCCGAAAGTCCCATCAGCTAGCTGGCTGGATTTGACAGCGATCCGTGAACAGTGGCGATCTTGTTATGATTTTCTGTGGAATCAGAATGATTGAAAGAGTGTGCTTGTACATGTAGACTGTGTTTCGTGTGTTGGCTATCACAGCACTTATCTTTTCTGGCTTATGTAGGTCCACCCTAGTTCCCCTTAGTATTCACTCTTTATGGAAACCTGTAACTCTGGGGAGAAGGCAGCGGTCGGTAAGGCTTGCCTTGCTGTTTAGCGCTGAGCGATAATGGTGAACTGTAAGTTAGGTAGCTCCTTTTCGGTTAAGGAAGATTGACGTTGCACGTAGGAGACACGAAGTGATTATCGGAATCTTTAAATCAGTGGTTTTGGAGTATTAGTTAAATATAATAGATTCCCTACACCAGGAAAGCTGTGACTAGTCATGGGGTAGTAAAATGTAGTGAATCGCTAGAGCGACTTCCATGTTCAATTTAGTAGGTGTAACTTGCCTAGATGTTGCGTGTCCATATGGATAGCATCTCAATGGTTGCTGTGTCCTGAGGTGGCTGTTAATGAGTTAATGCAATAAACTTGATCGTGTAGGACAGAGTAAACTTTCGTGTGACAATGCAATAAAATTTTTTAATCGGACGTTTGGAGACTCTTAGTTAGTGACGTGCTTGCATTTGGGACGTGTGTTTACCTGACTTTGCGTTTGATTTCGCTTTGTTTTCCCGCTCACTTCACTCTCGATTGGGCTAGAGCATGCATTAACACTACCATCAGCGGCAGGCTACTATTCGTCAGACTTCCTAGTTAAACTTTCTAGAACCTGTTATTCAGCAATGTTTTTCTGGCATCCCATCTGTACAATTGTACAACTTGTTTCTTGGTTGAAATTGTGGACTTTGTATTATATCCGCGCCGTATAATAAAATTTTTAGTATCGGTTGAGATGGGTGGCTGGAAGGTTTTCGTAATCAGAACTCCGAAACTTTTGTTACGATTTGACACAAAGAGTGAGCAAGGGAACGGCAATCCACGGTTTAGGTTGTCAGCACCAGAGAATGAGGATTCTTTATCGTTCGGATCATCGGATAAATATTTTTAAGGATTATGCCCACATTCGCTCTGGTTTTCCGTTCAGTAAGTTTTCTTCCCGTCCTGTCTGACTACTCCATTCAATGCAGACCGAGTTCTTTGGCCTGGGATGAACGGACCATTCTTCCTGGAAAACCTATCATGTGCCAAGTACTTGCTTCTGCTGCAATGGCTGCAGCAAATGCCCAAGGTGCATGCATGTCAATTCCCCTTAATGTAACTTCGGACTGTAGCACACGAGGTACCGGTGATAATGAATCGGATTTAGGCAGTGGAGCTGGAAGCTGGCATTTAGTTTTGCCAAAGCGTCGTTCACATGCATCTGCTGCAGATCCGGAGCATCTGATTCTTGGTTCGGCTATCACTCCAACAAACACTAACCCCATCGGTTCCAGTCCTACAGTCCACTCAAATGCGAGCACAAACGCACCACGGATACCCGTTGAACCTCCTGTTTCTGACCAAGGTATTCAGGAACAGGTGCATTCTACCAATGAGGAAGACGTTGGATTAGATGACTTTCTTGAGACTCGGTCTGACTTGGATGCTGGTGAGTCAGACGAATTGGATGCGGATGCTGATGTCGAAGAGGAAGATGATGGCACTGCGCGGACTACCACTGAGAGTTGTGATAGCCCTGGTCGAATTAAACACAAAAATGCCGAAAGGGCAGCTGCGAAGACAGGAGGAGCTTCATATAAGTCAATTGCCGATGAGGATGAAGGGGAAATGGAAGAAGACGATGGGGAAGACACAACCTTATCACGTGATTTACGCAAGCTCGACGAAGTTAGTCTCTAAGATCACAGTGACTGTTGTTTTAAATTGCTTTTCCCTAAAGCGTTAACATTATGATGAAACTTTTTGACGATCTTAAGGCAACTCAGTTTCGTGGTTGCTATCGCAGTCTGAAATTTAATTTGGATTTACCCGTTTATAGAATAGGAGTAATGCATCCACTTTGAGTAAATGCTCTCTCACAACTGAATGATATATGATCATATTGCCTTGTGTTTTTGTGGTAGACTCCAATTCACTGTCATCCGACTCGTTACCACACTTGAATTATTGAGACCAAGTGCGGTTCACTGCCATGTTTGCCGGTCTCACTTTCGCATGGTGAGCCGAAGAGCCCTCCACTCCGCTGAGTCGTTGAGCATGTGATAAAAATTCCATGTTGTCCAGTTTTGTACTGCAACATGATGTATCGTAATGCATTTAAGCCACAACAAACCGTACATATGCTTTCATCCTATGAAGAATCTGGGTTCACATGACTGTCGAAAATGCGCTACTTACAAAATGTTTGTTGCACACCAGCGGTATTCAAGACAACAGAGTCAGTTTTCGTTTTGTCAATCAGATTTCTAGTCAGGCAAGTCGTCCACGAATTCCCGTTTGGAGACGTGTGAGGCTGGGTGATAGGATAAGTGAAGCAAGTAGAGTTTGTATACAAAAAATGGTTTGCTATGGGTGTATGCTATCGGGCTGAACTTTATGTGCGAATTTGAAGCAAACATCAGTGTACATTTGTTTCGAAGTGACACGAAAAGCTGGATGTTACATGGAATGAAAACTTCACTTACACACCTTGCATCCCAAAGTTGTCGACTTTTGGATTTGCGGATTTTCCAATCCACAATCTATATATATATATATATGTATATATATATATATATATATACATATATATATATACAGTGTCCTGCTGTAAGCCTTTGATCAGAAGATCCAGCGCACAAGACAGCAGGATAATCTGAAGGTCTCGTAACCTGTTGAGAGCTGGTGCCTGATTGTTCAAGCTAGAGCGGAGCTAGATATTGTGATTGCTCAGCTCACTTCTCCGCTTTCTTTTCTTTTTTTCTTCTACTTTCATTTGAAAATGAAAGCAATTTGCAATATTTTCAGGATGAGATTAAGGGGCAGCTGGTGACTGCCAAGTGAGGAATTTGACCGGAAATGATAGTATTGAGACATGTAATCTTCAGGTTGGTGAATCGCAATTTCGATGGCTTGATCGCTTGATTACGCGTTGTACCTTTTTTTGTTCGCAGACTGTTGTTCGATGGAATTGTGTATGCTTGTATGTATCCATCTAAATATAAAGTCTATCTTCTCCGCAACATCAGTTGTATCACTGCCATTCGGAAAAAATCACTTCTCTTTTGCCCGTCTTGGATTTGACTAAGTCAGCGTTAAGTGAACTTAGACCTTCGGAGATGAAATAACTAATTGGAATCAGATGTTACGTAATTTTCCCGGTATCTGTTGGAATTCCAATCCGCCATTTCAGGCTATCGCTAATATGACCAACGCTGAACGTGTTCTTTCTGATGAATTGGGCCGAGCCCAGTATGCTGAAGCTGCTTTGCGCAGGCGTTTCCTGGCCGAAGACCAATCTGCACGCCATAGTGCCGGTGTAAATCATCCTGCTACTGGCCGAAGAACTCAGGTTGCTGACTTGCCCATCCGTAATAATGGTCGACAAGAAGAGTTGGATGAGATTCACGCGGAGATGGACACAGATGTGGATCTGCTTGGAGTGGATGGCCTAATTTTGGATGATGATGACGACGATGACGGGGGATGTCTTGGTATTGGTATCAATTCCAACCCGACCTCTTCATTACCATCAGCACCTTACACGGTCCAAATTTCAGCCACTCAATCGGAGAATAAAATTCCTCGCAGCTCAGTGAACAACAACCAAAGAACTAAATCAGTCCGACGGTGCTGTGCCTGTCAGTGTCATCGACGTGGGAATCAAAGTGATAGATTGCCGTCCCCCGACAATTTGTGTGGTTTTTCCAAACACCGTTCCGGATCGCTGTTAAAACTGGAGCACATGGCTAGCCTGGGTCTGCAGATTCCAAGTTCGTCGGTGACACGTTCGCGGAGTGGAAAGACAGAGATCTCCAGTGCTAAGGATTTGACCCGAACCCAGCCTAAATTAACCCAGAAAACAACTCGTGAGCATTACAATTCTTGGTCAAGTTTGTATACTAAATTTGGTTCTTCTTCCTTAACTTACGTGCTGTACGTTTTGGTCTAACCGCCAAGGTTTCCGCTGGTTTTCATTCCCTCGTTTCACATTGCTAGAATGCAATGATTAGAATAAAACTGGATACAGTATCTTATATGTTTGAATGTTCTTTTAAATATTCTTTTGCTTTTTTTATTTACTGCACACCTTTACCATTAATGTGTACGGTCACTGTATGCCAAATCTTATGGAAGGAAATTGTTCCGAAGTTAGGATCGCAATAATATAGAGGAGCAGTATTTCTGGCTTTCCTGGTGATTCTTATTGTCATTGATGTAATGCGGTATCTGGAATGTAAATTCTTCCTATCACAGTTGAGGTTCTGCGAATATGGCTCCATATGGTAGTGTCACTGATAGGTTAACGTGAATAGTTTATTACCAGATGTTAATTACTTCAAACAGGACTTCTTTCTTTCTGGAAAGCTGTTGGCCAGATTGTTAGTCAGTCAAATTACAGATGGTGGTATTTTGCATCGTTTTTTCTGTGTAATTCATCTAGATGAACCAGATAATACAGTCAGCATAGCCAGTGATTTGGTGCGTATTGCAAGAGGTTGCTCCTTGGGATCTCCCACGGCCATCAGCGTGGTTGATAAACTGTGCGCTCGAATTTCTGCTGAAGACGAACCGAATTCATCTTCCTTGCCGAAATCCGTTCAGACCCTTGGGAAGGATGTTGTTCACTCTCCATCCTCACGGCTTGTTCAAGCTAGCCACCAGTTTGCGGCAGCCTTGATCTCCACACCGACGCCTAATGGACTACTATTCGTTACAGAAGGCAATGCGAAATCACGTGTGCCAGGTCATGGGATCCAGATGCATGAGAAATTGAGTGCAAGATCAAGGCGCCGGTGAGCACTTCAGATTTTTTTACGGTTGACATTAACATTTCTTCATTGTTGGGCCCTCACTTATCTTACCAGATGTCAAACGATTGAGGATTACTTCGTATTAAAATTTTCATTGATTCAGCCAGGATGTTTCTAATGTTTCTTAGATCGTTTTCAAAGATGGCTGTTCTATGTAGTTCATTGACTTTTCAGCTAAAATGTCTCTCTTTCTGTTCCGATGAGACCTATCATTTGATACCTATCCATTATGCTTTTATTTAAAAATTACCCTCCAACAGATGCTGGGTTAAATTTTTTGTTTACCAGCTATTGTGGATATGGTTGGAGTGCACTGAAAGCGCTCCATCAACATCGCATACACTTGGAGTGTTGCGCTTTGAGAACACTAGAGAAATGCCACTGTCTTGTGTGACACTAAATACCAGTTTTATTCTCATTTGATCTAATTATGCCCCATAGCTGTAACCTTATTTAGTTTTTTATTATAAGTAAAGTGAATCACGGTATAAGAGGTAAACGCTAGGATCAAAAGACAAACTGTAATAAGGGAAAACGAGGAAACAACCACGTAAGAACCAAATTATTGATCCTGCTTTTGAAGAGGGAAAGGGTTTTGGGTGAGGATGCAAATAGTAGGAAGATGTCCCGTGCTTTTGAAGTCCAGGGGTGAGGGGGAATAAAGCCTGAAAGAAAGGATTGAAGAAAGAAACACGACAACTAGTAACAAAAACTCGATAAGAAGAAAGATTGTTGAGGACAGAAGATACAGGCTGAATAAAAGTGGAGCAAGTTGGGACATAAACCAAATTATCACTACAGACCCCGCTCGATACAATGGACAGCGCAGTCTTGATTATTCTGTGCGATGGTCGGCCCAGCATAAAATTATTGGTAGGTGTGAAACTCAATGGCGGTGGTAGATAGACATTAATGGAGACTCACCTCGCTAAATAGAAAAGTCATTAAGGTCCTCAGTCAAAGACTTTGGTTCAAACAAGAACTTGTCCCCAAGTCAGCGGGAGTGGTGAAATAGAACCTCATTGATTATTCACCTGCTCATTTTTTTTCGAAGACGCCGCTAGGGGATGGAGTAGTTACCGTAAAATAGGCATGAATAAAGGGTCGTCGATCATCCGGGCGGCCTTGGTTTGAATACGATCATTTTTACGGGGCGAATGTGAGCTTTATACACTGGGAAATGAGCTGGGGTGAAGAAACACCTGGCGCAGAACAGAACCAAGCTCAGATGTTAGGGAAGGCCAGCATAATAAATAACCAATGGATAGGCTAGGGAGAGGAACAGTTTGTGGAACTCAAATCGGGCGAATCAAAGGACATGTGTGGAGAAAGAATGACGTTCTAAGGAAAGTGAACGAAGTGCGATTTTTGGGATCATTGGATGTGACATGGCTGTTGGAGGCCCAGGGAGTGATGTATTCAAGATCGGTTGATCGAACATGAAAGTTTAAAAATTCTTCGAAACAGCAAATGTGAAGGAAATTAGATACTGACTGTTCGGATCAGACATGTGGTGAAGGTGCAAACTTGCACAAGATAAACTTTTGAAATGTTTACTTCCTAGGCGTTTTACTTTCTTAATATATACAATATAACATTTTGTCTTTTGCCCACTGGCCAGATATGATGGAATATTTTCACTGTATCTTTAATTAGCACAACAAATTCTATGCAAGAGCTGGAGCAAAAGCAAGCGCGGGCCCGCATTTTAAGACAGCAGCATTTGCTAGAGCGCGCAGAACGTGTCCATGAGTTGAGCAAAAAAGTAAGTAATATTGCCTGTGAATTACTGTGGTCCTTTTGCGTGATTGGACATGCTCTCAAGCACTGAATTGAATAGCCGCGCAAGTAACGGGGGTCTGTTATCAACACCTTTTGTATTGCATCGAGATGGACAAGCGTCAAAAGTAAGAAAGTCAACAGTTGGGCAGTCTTGGTTTATTGAACTATTCGATGGGGAAAAGCAAAGGGGCATGCGGTTTATCAGCAGTCGTCTGGTTATGTAGGAGTGCGAAGTCAACGTATTCATGTTAATGCAATGCTGTCCAGCAGTAAGAAGTCCGTTTTGTCCATTTGTGAACGATAATCTTGGCTGTGAAATATACTAGTTTTGATGCAATAAAGTTCTCCGAGGTACAACGGGTGGTCCGTTTGCTGTGGAGTGCCATGTGTCTTTCGTTTACAAAGTCGCTTCTGTGTTATGATTATATAACAACGTCCGGTTCTGGAGATACGTATTGCGTGCCTAATCCGTTCCGTAATACTATCGACGTTATATCTATCTATCTATCTATCTATCTATCTGTCTATCTATCTATCTATCTATCTATCTATCTATCTATCTATCTATCTATCTATCTATCTATCTATCTATCTATC
>LUCM01008493.1:13012-30643 GCA_008360955.1 Fasciolopsis buskii
AAGAGAGAGATATTAGCGAGCTACAGTTTATTCCGTCACGATAAGTTCCTTTTGGGCGGTCATGCTAACATGTGGGATTGAGTAATCGGCTTCAAGGCACTTGTGCATGTTGGAGTAGAACTGGTCAGTGGCCCGGTTGTAATTCTGTTGATAGAGAAAATAGTCCCAGTTTGAATACGAACTGGGGGTAGGTAGGCTTTCCCAGTCAGCTCCGATATATGACCATAGTTAGGTAAGACGTACTTTTTGGGAGGGGCAGATGTAATGAACAGCTAACAGGCAGACGATCACACCCAAGTAGACTAGAATCAGTGGACGTTTGAACGTAGTTAAGCCTATGCGTAATATCAACTTCAATCGGGATAGAGGGCTCTTTTCTTTTCCTTGTTGGATTAGTAACGTGTTGGGTCCAGCCGCCATGAAGGATATTTCAAGGAAAGGGAGCAAGTAATTTGGGGCGGAAAGCGTGGACCAGCATATGTCAGGTGCATTGAAATCTCCAGCAAGAAGCTTGGGACTGGCTAGGTCAGAAGCAGTACTTCTTTGTTGTGTTATCATAAGAGTCATTTTGGCAAGAAGCTATGGGGGGCGGTAGACGAATCCAACAAGAAGGCCTTCATTGCCCATCTCAGCTCTAATCCTGGCACAAAGTAGCTGGTATAGATTCTCTAGCGTAGATAAGGCATCCACCTCCACGCCGGGCTTCCCGGCTCTTTATAGCCGGGAATTATTAAGGCGTTGTCAGGAGTGTGGTTATTTAGCCACGTCTTGGTGATAAGTATGAAATCAAAGTTCCACGAGCCCAGTGTGAGAAGACGATATATTTTAATTTTTTTAACCATAGCGTGCGATGCATTCAACAATAGCTAGCGAAATTCTCCTGAGAGCCCTTTCCGCTGATGGTTGCATGGTGATATGAAGCTCGTTTCTGTTTGTTGGCGTCTTGGGGAGAGTGAACTTTCTTAATTTCCACCAAAATTTTTGTTCATTAAGAGCCTCCTTTATCTGAGGAGTTTTGCCTCATTGAATGGGAATTCGTCGGCCCAGGGCAACAATGACTGGAGCGGACGGTAGATGACCTGTCTGGCGAAATTGGCAATTGCTTCTGGTGGGTAGTTCACTCGCGTGGGCCGGGGGAGTAATGCCGTCTACGTTGCATTCAGTCACACGGGGCATTTCCGACGTGGTCATGTTTGCCATCCGCACCTTCAGTTAACAGTAGAAAGTAGGGTGGGCCATAGCATGGAAGGTAGGGCGGGAGGGTAATTTTAAGGAAGAAAAAAGTGTTTGCAGAAAAAGCACACGAGCTGGTGAAATGGGCGGACTTCGTAGGGTAATTAGGAGACATGGGTAATCAGGGGGAGCAAGCAACTTGGTCTATAGTTCAGCTGGCTTCTGGGTTTTGAAATACACTTCGTTCTGTTTGTAAGGTTTTGGTCGGCACTCCATTGAGTTTGCTTGCTGGGGCTAGGTGTAAGCGGGATGAGTGGTACCTGACGGTATCCCTGAACGGTGGCTGGGAGAACCAGTTTGCCTCAATAGTTTTCCATGTAAAGGAAGCTGGGTAGCTGTTTTGGGGTGTGAAAGTGGAAACCGGAAGACTTGAAGGATCCAGGCTGCCTTCAATATCTTGGTGCGTATGGAGTTTCAGGGGTTGCTGGTTTGTTCACTAGAGTGGTGCAGAAATTTAGGGCAGCTTTACTTAGTTGTGTGATACGAGGTGCGTGTTTGTGGCCTTTCGGGCGTAGACAGCACGATAAGCGTCCCTTTTGGCAACAAATTTGGCGTGTATTGGGTGGGTTGGGGTCTAGCGGCGAGAGGAACAATAGGAACCCAGCTTTAAGGATGGCGGTTAGAGTGGGCAGACTAATCTCTAACCATATGAAAACCGCCCCCATTTGCCTGTTTTCCGCCGGGACTTTAAAAGATGGTGGTTGAAGATGACTGCATTGGGGGACTTTGCACCCTGAAAGCCGACGGTTTTAAGACGCAATCTTTTTACGTGAGTGGATGGGGAGGTGAGGAGAGTGACTTATCTAAGTCAAACTTCTTGTTTTTAAGAGGGAGTTTTAGGGTTTGAGATCGTTAACAGGGAGGCTTAATGGTTCGCACGCTGGGGGAGGCGGGGCGCTCTTTTTTGGAGACGCAGAATACTTAAGTTGAGGGTGTTTCTTATCCTCCGCAACCTTATAGATTTGTACAGGTTGTGTTGCAGCGATGGTATTTTTCTTACTGATGAATTCACGGGCGACTTTATCGTCTTAAAATTGCATCAGGAGTGGGCATGATTTTTGTTGGATCTCTTTTTCTTCGTCTCACACAGTGACTAGGATGATGATCCGTGTTACACGCATTCAATGTTTTCTTTGACCTTTTCCAGTGGTTGGCGATCGTCCACGAAGAAAACATTTTGGCCTGAGAGCGAGATTTGGTTTTCTTTCGCTAACACTCCGTTGTAGTAGAAAACGAGTAGTCAATACGCCAAGATAACACAAGAATGACTTTTGCAGAGGTGGACGCCGCGCAAAACCGCGTCATGGCCTGCTAACTCACTTCAGCGGTAGCAGTATTAAGGAATCAGAGGAAGCACGTATTTAAATGAGGAAACCTCAAACTCTCATAGAACAGCATGCACAATGGTAAACGGACAAATACGTTCTTGCTCGTCAACGACCATTCTTGTCAATTGGAGCCAGGCCGCATTTATATAGGCGTTGGTGACTTTGTTTATTTGGCTCAGGGCTACCTATGATCAATGGTTGGTTCGGCTGGGAAAACTATACGAGGCTGAGGTTCAGAAAGGTCAGCTTGGAAAACCTGCTTGCTTCAAAAGTAGGGTAGTAACAGGAGTCCAATGCGATACGTGTACCAAATGGTTTCATTGTGGATAGTGGGGTATGGGAAAGGACATCTACAATCAATGTTGCCAAAACGAAAGCTGGGTAAATTTGCCAAAAGAAAACGGCAAGAATTAGGCAGATATAAAACGGGTGAAACTGATTTCGAGATAGAGGTTGTAAGGGTAAGGATAACCACGTGCTCTGCGAGAAAGAAGTGGATTTGTCACCGGCAGAAATGAAAGAGCCTACAGAGTCGCAAAATCTCCCGGCCAGATGGACCGATGTAGCAAAAACCCTCGAAGAATTCTTGTAGTGGTGACAATAAAAGAGGAGCCTTGTCTGACGATGCGCAAAGAGCAGACATATAGAGCAAACCAAATAAAAGTAAAAGGGGTAAAGAAACCCATGAAGAACAACAGTACCGGCGCAAATTATAGGACCGCAGCAAATGAAATGAGTCACCCACCTGGACAGTGGGTACTCGAAAATATACGGAAGACTGCAAATTGTGGAGCAAATGCCAACATCAGTAATCAACGATCAAGTACTTATAAAAATCTGGTTACACTGCCCTGAGCAGGAGTCGTCCATGGGATCACAGAGCCCCATATGAAGGAAATGCTAGGCCTGGGAAAAGGGCGGTTTGTGCTACGGCATTTAATCTGATTCGAACCGTGGACATGTCGGACCACAGTGATTAAAAAGCCGCGCCTGAGGAGATAGCGGGAATGCAGTGATTCGAGGGGATGATAGCCCCAGCCGACATTGTAGTGTTAGTAGTCACATCCAGATAGATGCAGATTTATGGTGCAGCTATTCGAATAAAAGCGGTCATCAGCGGAGAAATTACCATGGAACCGGGCTATACGAAAATCAACAGGGTCATGTTTAAATAAATAAGGGATGGATCTACAAGGTTTTGATCAAGCCGTGGCTGCAAAACCCTAGTCTAAGAATCCACAGGATGTATGAGGAAGGCTGACCGAAGGCCACCAAATGGAGGATGCACACAGATGTCAAAACATCTAGTGGCGGGGCAGTTTGGGTGGCTAATTCTGCAACCGACACCGTGGCTGCCAAACACCGGAGGAACTGGAGAATCTGCATGCGGTGAGGGAGGTGACTCGTCTGTATTGTTCATACTATAACACTGGTCGGAGACCTTTGAAAGCAAGGAACACAAACACTTGAACCCCTGTCGTTCAGCGCCAATAGTCGGCTGGGGGATAACCTGGGGGGGGATTCGCAGATATGCAAACGCAGACATGTGAGAGGCCTCAGTCATAAATCGGACCGATAGAGACGTGGTGACTGTTAGTGAGACCTAGCTAAAGCCGGGGGGAAGATAATGAACTAATGACGCCAGAATACTCATTCATTAGAATGGATAGAGGTGATGCGCCAATAGGGGACTGTATGTTAATCCTGGTGGCTGGAACGCACGATGAAAAAGAAAGAAGTAAACTGGCACTCCTTACAAGACACAGGCTCGAAATTCACACCGCGGCTGACTATTTTCAGACATAGCGTATGTATGTGCCAAGCCGGGTCAACGCCCAGGGAGACCTGAATCTTATTTAATATTCCCAGTGTGGTTATACGGGTAGCGGGTAAACTTCCCATATTGGAGAATTTTAGCGCTCCTGAGATTGACTGAATTTACAAGATGGCCGCAGAAGATACATTTCGGCATTTTACGAGTTCTTGTCGCGGGCAAAACTTGGAGATGTTTTTAGCATTTGGGTCTAAGCCAAGGTCAATGAGTTTCAGCAAGCATTTTCGCCTTCTTGAAGTAATCGAGAATCATTGAACGACATGAAAACCTTGAGTCAGAAGAACGAAAGGGGGGCGACCATGCCGTAATCGGATGCAAATGGCTCTGCAAGGATTGGCAGCCCCCGACAAATAAGGACAAGAACCTCTAAGAGACAGATAAAATTAGACTGCTAGACCTGGGAAGTAGTGAGAAGAACAAATATGTAGAATGCCAGTGGAAGCGAATTAAGAAAAAGCTGCTAGCAATAAAAAATTAGTTGTACCACTCCGAGGAATCAAACGAAAGTGGATATCGCCGTGGTGGAGGAGTAGAATTATGTGAACCAGAAAGCGAAAACATCGGGTTTACATGATATGTGAGGACACACTGGGCTGCCAAAATCGCCTGAGGTAATTAGTGCACAGACGGTTGCAAATCTCTTAGGAGAAGTGTATCACTGATGCAACCAAAAGAAACCCAGCAACCTATTGCAATTATGTACAGTCTGAAGCAGATTTACGGAAGACCGTGGATAGAGTGAAAAATCACAAAATAATTGGATCGACCAGCAGCTAGGAGAAAGTGGACTGTTTGCTGGAAATTTTGCGAGTAGTGTACGGGCGAGATCAAGGATTATGGAGATAAAGCAGGTCCCGTCACCCTTATGGTGGCGGTGCCGGATGGAGAGATCACGAAGGGAAATGTCTGGGCCATCTTGAAACAAATGGACGCGTCGAAAGCGGCAGGGCCTGATTGGATCCACCCAACGATAGTAAAGCCGATGGTGGTGTTCCTGATGAAGACTTTCACGCATCAGCGGATGATTTGCAACCGTACGCTGTTTTTTGACGTCGCCAGCTATACCTATGCATAAGAACGAAAACTCGGATAACCGTGGCAGCCATAGACGGGCTTGTTTGATATCCGTCGTGCCAGAACCTTATATAATGGTCCAATGCGATAGGATAGTCAATTGCAGGGAGGAAAACAAGCTAAAATAGCTCACCGCCATGGCCTTCGTGAAAAAACCCTCGTTTATAGCCAACTTCATCATTTTCGGTGGTGATGTTTCATGTTGGATAGATAAGGGGTAAAATAGTAGAAGTTAGTTATGTGAACTTCCAAAAGGCATTCATATCCGTGAATCACGAGTTACTTGATCAGAAATCATAGTCCTTCGGGATGGATGCAAAGGTGGGCAATTGTTCAGCACGGAGTCAGAAGGCTTGGTTTTTCAGAGTGAGAGTCGATGGATGTCAATCTGACGCATGACTGCTATGCAGCCGGGTACCACATGGGTTTGTCTTTGGGCGACGGCTCATCCTGATTTATGTCATTGTGATAGCCAATGTGTCGGGAAACATATATCTCGTGTTAGCTGACAAAAGCAAACTATTTAGGACGGCAAACAATGTGGTTATCAAAAGGTCGTTTTGGTGACTGTTTTACAAAATCGCCGGCAAAAACACGGTGGTAATTTCGCAATATTTCCCCATAAAATTGTCCAATAAAGGCATACTTAGTCCCCAATATAAACGCTCGCACAAAGGATCCCTAAGACGCGCAACAGAAATTTAAATGTGAGTTAAGGACGCCCATATTTTCCCTGTGTCGTTCTATTTACCCAACTGCCGTTTCCTGACGCAGCAGTCGGCAGCAAAACAAAATAAGACCGACTTTGGCATTTGGAAATATATAAAAGCATCAGTTCAACAAAATGCATCAAATGCCGTTGGGTTGCATGAGTTTTTTATTCCCATAACTTCTGCGCAGTCATTGGCGATTTTTCTACATCCTCAAATGAAAGGAGGGTAGGCATGAACTTAAAGCATTCAGCTGCATATAATTGGGTCTTTATCGACCTTGCAAATCAGTAACCTTGCCAACGATGACGATACTACTCCACATACGTTTCCCAACTAGCGATCAGCAAAATATAAACAGGCAACTATCCGACGAACAACAAAGTGGCCCCCGCAACTGCAGGGTAAATTACATTATGTTATCGCCACATGCCCATGGGCAATTAATGACCATAAGACGGAACTATTCTAATCGCCTACGTGGAGGGCCTAAGTCAAACCTGAATTCCGCGAGTTAATACGCACTATGACGTTCGAATGTGAGCTTTTACCTTTTGCACTGCACACTTAGCGTAACTGGAACTATCAGAAACAAACAAAAATCCCCGGCGTGTGTGCATCTCTTATTAACAAACTTGGGAATTAAACTGCGCAATGAAGTGGTGATTCTTTGGTTCCAGCTTATTTTGTTGGTCAGCCGTTGGTCAAAAGTTATTTTGCATGTTTTTCCCATTTTAACCGCAAAATGGGAGGTAGCACTGTTACTCCACCACGCAGACGGATGACGTTTATGATGGTAATATAAACTGATAGTAGTAAACATTATATGTGACTGCAGAAATTAAAGCCCGCTGCATGTATGTGTATGTCAAATTATTTATTCGTCTTTTTTTTCGGCTACACATACATCGCATTCCTAATGGAGATAAATTTAAAAGCACCTAGTACGTGACTCATCGTTGTCAAGGGAACTAAAGCCCAGTGGTCCGAGTTTCTGAGATCGTCTTGAGCAGATCACCGGCAGCGTTGAACGCATCGCCTCATCTTTTCTCATACCGCTAGTGCGGTGGCTCCTGGGCGGCCCATACGGCAAACAACATATAGACGTTGGAAGCAATACAAAGGTGTGCTTATCTATTACCAGATAAAGCCATTTTCTCATGGGCAGATTTATGCTTAGCTGACTCAGGACGGATGTTGTCACTAACCGAGTCATGTTATCCCAAGTTCCATCGCTGAATGTTGATACCGGTTCATTTATGAGATTTTAGGCCTTAAAAATTTATACATGCTTAAGTGCAACCAGCAATAGGGTCGTAACACGGGTTATGGTTGTCTTTACTGCTAAATGCATTTGCAACCTTACTTGACTCATGACAGAAGTTACTGATAACGCATGAATCACGACAGATCACCGCAAAAATCTGATCCTCAAATACGACTGACCTTTGACTTTCACGTTAGTGCTTTGTGTTCAGACCAGGGTTTCTGCGGTGGAAGCCAAAATTGTATATTGTCACTATAACAAAGGCCTAATTCACGGGTATTCTGCGCTGGATCATTCAACCGGGAATCATGTTTGCTGGTAGTTGATGCGGCAACGACCACAGTTTCTTCATTTATTTCCTCGTCACAACAATCAATTAGTGACACGGAACTGTTTTACCTGCAAAAACCTCCGGATATATCTACGCTTCATTAGCATACGCCTCGTGTGCCTTCGTTAAACCTCCACAAATAATCATTGAGCTAGTGGACGTTGTTCTATCGTCTGTTTTTTGCGAACAGCGAGGAGCCTAAGAACTCTCCGCATAGATCTCTGATCCATCGTTCATAGTCTGATGGCTTTGGTGGTTTTACCTGAGTGCGAGCAACCCTCAGCGCTTCCTTTCTTTGTCTCCATATCGATGTTCTGCAGTGACCCTACAGAAAACGCCATCTGGAGCTATACGTGGACTTATTTCTCGCCGTTTTACGATTGCGAGAGCGTAACGTAGAACTCAGTGGTAAAAGTAATCTGTTAACGTCAACTTAACCCAAATCTTAAAATTATGTTCAAATAAATACCTTGGTTTCAATAGTAACAACCCACAAGTCACCCTCGAACACAAGTAACAATGTCCACGCAATCAATGAGGAAACCCACTCACCCATTCAATATAAAGATGCCGAAAACCATGATCACAGCGTCATTCACGCACAGCACGCAGTCATCAAGATGTCACAAGACCGAATGATCTTCTTCTTTAGACCTTCTTTAAACTGCGTAAGCAAACTCGCCAGAACATTGGAGGCCTCGGAGAACATTTCTTCGTAAATTCTATAATCTTTGGGAATTTTCATGAGGGAAAATCATCAGCTGCGGCCTAATCGCGCGGTTATTTATCCGCAATTTCTAAAGTTACCAACTGCGTTGCTCAAAATACGGAATCATTATTGAAATTTTTGTTTCAGCCTACGGAGAAAAATGAGAACTGGAAATGTTCAATTTAAGTCTTTGCCGGTAATCATAACGTAAAATCATATGATATAATGCCACTTTGAAAAGCAGTCCTTAGCAGCCCAGTTGGTGGGGGTTTTAGCACTCCCTGTGCTGACTGCGACCGAACTTGGAGCACTGTCTCCAGCCATGGAGAACGTAATTGGTAATAGATGGGAAACTGCTGAAACGGATCCAGCGTATTTCGTCCGCTGGTTTGGAAATTTGGGGCCTGTGGGATATGAGCAGCGGCTGACACCATTTGGCTTGCACTCCTTGGAAAGACAAAGGGAACCAGGTGACTTAATACAATAACTCACGATCGTTAGGAGCCTGGCCGAGACAGGTGGCTGCTCTGGAGGCCTATTCCAGGTGAGGGGAATGATACAAATAGACGGAAAGGGGGAGCAATTCCGCTAGTGTATGCGATGAACGGGTTGAGAAGCAAGTGGTTCGCTTTACGAGAGGTGAATGGATGGAATGGGCTATCGGAGGAAGTGCTCGAGGCGAGATCAGGGCGAATTCAAAGGGAAACTGGAAAATGTATGACCGTCTGTGTTTTAGGATGTAAGATCAGTTGTCTAGGCGCGGGTCTCGTATTCTATTTGGTTGAACTTAACCGTTGTGGCCACTTGTGTGTCACTCTTACCCGGCTCTGTTGGAGTGAAACACTTGCAACCATGACACTTGACCGTACAAAGAAACGACAATCGGAAGCGGTAGCGGGTTGAGTACATTTTGGCGGGAGCGCGCGAGCTGGGCGTACGTCAGCAGCGCACAAATGTAGACTGCGTTCGGCGGTCATCTTTCGGTTAAACAAACGATCCGGAGGAGCAAATCCATAATCCGCTACATAGAGAACAGTGTGTGAACTGAAAATCTGAGGAGATGGTCGAAAGTAAAGCACCTCATTTATTTCCCCTTTTTTATGTAGATAGAAATGAGAGTCGGAGTCACGTACAAGATTCACACTTTCACCCTAGAAATTGCAAAGGGCTTCTACCCTCATGTTGTCAAAACATTCTGTGACCCAAGGATCTCTCGGTGCAAGAACCTGGACGATCAGGCATTTTGCCATATACTTCTGCCATCTAACTGGTACTAGACTTGGACCTTGAATTAAAGGTCACTACATTGTGTGACTACGTTCGGGTAATAGTTTTGTGGAGCCGGTTGTCTCAGCGCTGGCGTCATGCTGGGCTCTGTTACAATTTAGGAAGTCTGTCATGTCGACTTTCTCACTTACTGAGTTTTGATTCACGAGATCCTCTCTCTCACACCTTGCAGATGTACACGTTTTTACCCCCTTGAGAGCTACCGTCCCGACAGGCATTGTTACCGTCTGGCGAATGTGCGTTGTTGATCTTACATATTGAGCTCTAACCCATGAAAGTCTCTCTTTCCTTTATTTTAGACTCAGACGTTTTCAATCCTCGGCATACTGTAGCATTTTAGCATATAGGTCAAGCCGCTGTTTTGGTGTAGTTGATGCGCTGTGCTGTCATGTTGAGTTTTATTGCGTCGCTGGTGGTGAATGATGTTTGCTGAGCTTCCGTTTACTTTTTGAGCATGCGGCACATCGGAGCTCGTTTATCTGGTGCATGATATACCAACGCTGGTGAACTCCCAGTGTACCTCAGACCAGTTTTCCGTCAGAATCAACCTTGACTTTTTGCGATAACCGCCGTCTCTCCGAAACCCAAAGCATCACAAAGAATGGCTTTCTTAAGCTTGAGACCCGGTCATGCATCATTGGTTAATGGATAGACAAGAAGTGCACTGTTTGGGTTTTCCCCCGCAGTTACTTATTCATTAGAGGAAGAGTAGTTTACCGGTCAAACACCCCTAATGGCTGAATATAGCAGCGAGAGACTTGAATCTTCTGTCGACGTTGGGAAAATTTACTGCACTTCGATAGGCAGGTATCGTCTGCCATGACTCGTAGTGTAGTGGTGTGTACAAAGATTCTCACCTATGAAAATCGGATCTCATCAACTTGGCTGATGTTATTAGGGCTTTCATAATAGGATTTCTCATTGGCGGGGAGTGGTTCAACGTAAATAGGTAGGATAAATGTGAACCTTCCCGCGCTAGTGAGTAGAAAACCTTAACTCAATTTGCCAACACATTCTGTCCTAGTTTCACCACTGTGGTGTTGCAGCCGCATGAGAGCGGTATCAATAAGTGATTAGGTTTGGTGCCTCATCAAATTCTTTATGGATTGTGTCTTTGGCGGAACAACCGAATAGTTGCTGCCTTTTTGACTGGAAATCTGTGCAACCCTCGCGCTGTTATGCCTCGTGTTGTGGTCCTAACACTGAACTGTGGGAAACCATAGACGACCTTTTCACCTTGCAGTATCTCTAATATGGCGGATCCTGCTAACTTCCGCCCTTCTAACATTAGGGCTACGCAGTGTGCTGTGAATACTTATGATTTGAAGGATCTGTCTGATGAGTAGTGGAGGCCATGACTTAAATGCACCGCTTGAGCCTGTTCACTTCACTTAGTTGCGGTCGGAGTTCGAACACGGCCCGGATCGTTACCATACCTAACCTACCGGGGCCTTAGTTTGTTCTGTGCCGCTCTAAATTTCTCCCTTCCTCTCGTAGAGGGCCGCTTGCACTGCATTTATGGGTCAAAACTGTAATGAACAGAAATGTTTTCACATCTAGATATTTTGGAAATTTCGAAACAAGTGCACGCTGCGTTGTCAAGCGTGTATCCAAGACCCAACTTAGGTAATTACCTTTCGAAACTCAGAGACAAACTCGGTCTCACGTCATACTTCGTACAACAGTTTACCTAGCTTCTAGAGCTCGTCATACTGGGTTCGGACCATTCGCAGCACGACATTCGAGCCTGTAATGTTGGTCTGGGTCCCGGTTTGCAGTCCCTTGTGTATTTTAGTTAGAAAGTTCTGTAGGCATCATTGGCGATTGACCAAGGTGTAATTGTTTGCTCATCGTACCTGTTTGTGCATCCCTTAACTGCAACTCCCCTGATGCCGAGGACGAATTTGACGTTGTTTCAGGCTATTTCAACCCTCGTTTTGGCTGTGTGGGGGACAGAGATGTACATCGGAGGCCCACTTGGCACCCTGGCTGATCAACCCGAGGATGGCGATCGAGTTTTTTCAGATCGTAAGCTTTCTGGAAAATGACAACGTGCCGTAAGAAGTCATTAGCTCAATTGGCGCCTTCTCTTGCCTTCACAATATTTGACTCTGGTCGTCCTTACTGTCGTTGGCCAACGACGGGGTAAGTAAAAGAAGGATTGCTGATCATTTTGATCCACGGATAAGAACTCAGTTCATGCCTCGATCCGTGCTCACTTTTGTTTGTGATGGGGGAAATCCTTTTCCTCGTGAGTGCATGAGTGCTGCTGCTACTTTTGGAGATATCAGAAAATTCGCTGTCTGCCTGGAGTCCGCGCGCGTGGACTTTCATATAAAATATATAACATCCCCTTGTGTTGCTGTTTTAGTTCATGACGTCACATAGAATCCCATATAAGCAGTCAAACAATGGTGTTCATTCACCCACGGTCCAGTATAAATGTCCGGTCGCACTGAAGTGCTTAGCTTCCATGTTCAGGTTTGATCAGGTCGTGCTATAACCAGCACGCTGGAACGTTAAATGCATATCGTCAGCCGTGTAATGTCGATGGTAGTCCATGATAGTTTACATCTAGTCGGTGGTCACACTAGTACGAAACCTATGCGTCCTGCACACCTGTTTCCAGAGTTTACTTGCGGACTTTTCACACGTTGTTTAGATCAGCAATCAATCGGAGACGTTGAGTATGAAAAAATGGCGCGAAGTCTGCGGTTTCAATAAATTGATAGAGTGGAATGTTGTGCAACGACATATCAAAAGACTATATTGTCCAAGTCGATCGAACCGACAACGATGACCGCCTTGTTCTGGTTCGTTACAACCGCAGTCTATTCATGGGGACTTATACTCTTGTTAGTGAAAGTGGCTTCGGATCACCTGCGCTCTCGCTCGCCTTAACGATATTGAGTTCAGGTTGACCCCATTGCCGTTGCTCACCAGCGGCTTTTGGATGATAATCGCCGACACGAGTTCCAACTGGAGCTTCCAATGGGACTATCGTCATTTAAATGCCCAAGATGGGAAGCGAATTGAGGGAGCCATGGACCGACCACTAACTGTTACGGGGTCGCCTTGTGCGGCCAAAAAAAACAGTAGATATCTTCTTCAGTTGCTGTGCTCGATGCCCGCAGATCCGTCTCCATGGGTATCAGGTGCAATAAAGTGCGTAAATCCCTTAGACGTCAGTTGTCCAAAAGCCTGAGAAAAGATCGCGAGCAATTGTGGTTAAGTTGATGTAGCGAAATGGCTATAGTCAGTAATCGCAACTGATTTGGCATACTGGTCCGCGAAGGGAAAGTGTAAGCAAGGTGATTTTTTTAAATGACACGCTTGAGGCATCATTTTAGTGGAGCAGGCATACCCTGTAGCTACTAGGACCCGCCACATGGGGGGAGGATGGGCCAGCAACCGTGACCGTGAGACTTGTAGTGGCAAAATTCTCATAGAGTCTCAATGAGTCAGGTATGGTAACGAACCGAGCGACAGCAAGTTACCATCTATTACCAAAGTGGCTGATGGATCTGGGATTCGAATTTTTGACCTTTTTAGTGGTAGATGCCTAATCCACTTGGCCATCACCAGAATTCGATGGGTTATTGATTCACTCTCACAAAACGGTTCCGCAGAGCGCATTAGGGAACAGTTTATTTGGCCCCGTTCAACATTAGGTCTTTCGCCTATGCATGCGCCTCCGAATGCCTCAACATGGTCGAGGGTGGGTGCCTCAGACTTTGAATCGGCTACTCGTACTAAAAGTCTTTCGTAATGCTACCAAGTGACCGGCGTCTCAACTTCTGCTGAGGAAGTCCTACGTACTGTCTTTTCCTGACGGAGGTATTCTCACTAAAGGGCCCGGTGCTCTCCATCGGATTGAATGGTCTTTGGTAATCAGTCTAGAGTAGTTGGCTGAACTCTGATCCCAAATCAACCACGGGCGGCGTACGAAGCATTCGGCTAGTACTTACCGGTGTTTGTGGCGAAGGAGCGTGCCCGACACCCGGATTTATATATATATATATATATTAATATATATATATATATATATATATATATATATATGATAATAGACGGCTGTAATGCCGCCGGGCTCACTACCACGCCTGATCCACTGAGGCCTTATGGTTCGCAACTTAAAGTCCCGGGATAATGGTTGCCAATCCTCTCTGTAACTAACTATCATGGTACACATTTACACACGCACTCCTCACACTCTCACTATTTATGCAGAAAGTCAACATTAATTCACTACCACCACCAACATTCACAGATTGCGCCGCAACATTGATTCTTTCCATCAGTTTTTTCAATCTTCTCTTGTTCTGTTTTTGATCTAAACAAAGCTAAGTTTAACCAGATACCAGAAGCCGATTTCCCAAATCCATCTTCCATTTCTCTTCTGTTTTCAAAGCAACTGCCGGTGCTCTTGTTCACCATTCGCCGGGCACCAAACTTTTCCAATCGTGAATTTCAACTCCTGCGGTTGAAACTCCGATCCCTTTCCATCATTCTACTTCTGCGTTGCTTATCGTTCCCCCAACATTGCTGACTCTCCCATTTTTGATCTGTTGTCTTCAAGCACTGGATATTTGTTCGTTACAGAACCCAGAAATCATCAGCATCTTGGAAAATTTTCATGTTCACAACTGCTAGTTGCTGGTGCACTCCTCTGGTACTTCAGCCATGGGGCGCGAAGTCGAACAATTCACTGTAATCAACAGTTTATCTCAGCTAGTTGACGTCCCCACATGTAGACCCGATCAAACTTCGACCGCTTTCTTCCTCTCGATCTTACCCTTTAATCCTTTCTCATAGCTCATCGGACCATTGTGTTGTTACACCCTTCGTCAAATTCATCCACTGCAAACCTTCACGTTTTTCAAGAGATATTGAGGCTGCGCTTCAACCGACTGGGGTTGTTCCTGCGAATTGTTGAATTATTATAAGTAGAATAATTGTCGCTTCACGTCAGACATTTCCACATTCATTTCCAACTTTACTAGAATTGTTAATCAAGACACGAATCTTTTTGTCCCACGCTTTCCCAAACCAGACAAACCTGAATCCCCCTCCGTGGTTTTATCAAGCATGCGACCGTGTTGTACGTTTGAAGCGCTCAACATTTCGCTTCCCCCACTGTTTCTTCTAAGCTAGAAACAAGTGTTCAGCAAGCATACAGAGAACCAGAGTGCCTTGTCCTCTGCAAAGCCGGACACCCTACTCTCATCGGCTACTAGTAGCCGAATATTTTGGTCTCTTATTAAAGCGGTCTCCTGCCATTTCTGCCCCTCGTGTTTCCCTCCCGTCTGCAATTCTGATCTTGCGTGTGAACCACAAGAAAGCTAAGTTTTTTGCCTTTCGATTTGCTTCCAGTTCCATCTTACGCAATGAGGCTATGCAAGAGGCCCCGGTTGAAAACCTGGGTGCAATAGTAAATATACATAAGTGATGAGCTCTGATGAGAGCGAAACTTCAGCTTGGTGCTTCCCGAGTACAAGGTTGTCCGGAGGATCCCAGGTTTGTGCGTCCGAAGTGCACTCCGATAAACAAACAGCTAAAGCTGCATAATAATAATAATAATAATGATAATAATAACAATAATAATAATAATAATAATAATAATAATAATAATAATAATAATAATAATAATAATAATAATAATAATAATAATAATAATAATAAACCTAGTACCCGCAAAACCTTGAAAACTCAACCTGAGCTACAAAACACCAATATTCAAAATCGTTGAAAAAATATAGCTTTTCGGGAACGGCTCATTAGTCGCTGGTAATGCATCAATCAGATTCCTGAATTCTGAACTATGCAGAACATTTTAGTAAGCAACATTAGTAGTATTTTAAAACAGTTCTCGGCTTTTATTTTTAAGTGTCCAATGTGGGTGAAAGAACATAATTTCCCCCAGAAGCAGACGACCAATCCGGTGGTTATTGCTTTTATCAGGTACACGAACCTCGTGCTCTCCTGACCAATCACCTCATTCTTGGTTTTTGCATCAGTTTCATTTGAATCGCTAGAAATGTGCATGGATGATGAATCAACTCAGACCGTCAAAATGAGACTACGCCTTGACGTGGCGCGTGGCTCCATGACCCAACGAGCTACGCAGGATGGCTTGTACCTGGAAAGTCAGTGGATAGAGGTCTGATGAAGTAGGCTCCTGTTCCTCCCAGTCGGGTGTTGATGTGAGTTAGCAGCTCAGTCAGGAAAACGAGTGAAAGAATAATTGATCCAAGTAGATGGGCTTCCACTCAGCTATGCCCCGCTGCCTTGCGGTCAGGTTCTTGTTAGAACCAAAGGATTCGGTTGAAAACCCTAATCGTTCTTCTGCTTAGCGGCTGGACTCTAGCAATACCCGTTCATCAGTCCCCAAGAGTTACACGCTTATAGATAATTCCATACTGCATCGGTCGTCGCTCAGACTAATCAAGACCCCGATGCCCATTGCATCGAGCGGGGCAAGTAGTGATAAATGTGCTACTGCTCAGAGTTCCCTCTCTTTTATTCAGCCTGTCTCTCCTGTCTCCAACCCAATCTGTTTGCCCCTTCTGCCTACTCATAGTGTCCCCCCTGATAACACGGCCAATACTCGCAACGGTTCGTTGTCAGATACTCTAGTAGGTGGTTTTCAGTCCATTAGCTCACATTTTGGCAAGCCTTGTCAGCCTTTGAATCTTGGTCCATTCAATGTGTGCACTTCAACGCAGACTGGCCAACAGGCGTGATGGCTCCAATAGAGGACTCACTTTCGATTGATGTCTGCTGTGTGAGTGAAACACGAATTCAGGATTCGTGTAGAGCAATTCAACTGAATGTGCCAAATGTCCCGCCAAGGTATTTTCTGCACACTTCGGGAGACGAAGCAACTCAAAGTGTGAGTTAATGCGGAATAGGGATGGTCTTAAGTGCGAAGGCTGTCGCAACGCTTTTAGACTGGATCCCGGTTAACAGTCGTTTGTGCGCCGTAAGATGCAGGGGTCAGTGGGCGTCCAAAGGGATAGTAGTGTTGAGCACAATTTATTTGTCGTCTCGTTACACGCCCCAACAGACTGCAGCATTCACGTGCAAAAATACGGGTTTTATGATGAACTCTTCACTCTCGTTCGGAAGAGCAAAGGCTCTGACATTGTAGTGGTAGCAGGTGGTTTTAATGCACAAGTTGGGAAGCTTAGTGCACCAAAAACGTGTTTAGTTAGGCAGTGCGCCTTGCATGCTCAGCTGATAGACAACGGGGAGATACTTCTCGAATTCTGTGCAGACAATAACTTAATCTTATCTAATACTACTTTCTGACAGTTCGCGTCGAACGGCGATATGACGCTGTAACTGAACGGGTACTCTGAGTCGTATAGAGCATATTGCCGTAAGCGATCGCTGTCGCGGTTCTGTCCAGAATTGCAGATCGTACTTCGGCTAGTGAAGTCGTGTGCGATAGGACTGGAGAGCTCATCCCTGGTAGACAAGAAAGACTGAATCGTTGGGCGCAGCACTTCAAGGATCATTTTAGCTGGCCACACGCTAACGTATTTAGTCCGACATCTGGGGCTGTGAATCCTTGGGAGGTGTCACTTGACCCCCAACGTAAGTGGAAGTGCAGTCGAACATTCGGCTTCTGAAGAGGGGAAAGGCAGCCGGTCCCGACGACCTTCCCCCAGTTCTTTTCAAATTGGGTGGAGAAGTGCTGATGAAATGACTTACCTCCTTGCTTCGTGATATTTGAAACCAGGAGCGTATCCCGCTATCGTGGGGTGAGTCACTGATTATACCCATCTTCAAGAAGGGTACACGGAGTGACTGCAGCAATCATTGTGGGACTAGTTTAATTCCGATAGTTACTAAG
>LUCM01008494.1:0-66624 GCA_008360955.1 Fasciolopsis buskii
GAACTGAACTGAACTGAACTGAACTGAACTGAACTGAACTGAACTGAACTGAACTGAACTGAACTGAACTGAACTGAACTCTCGATTCTAGTTCAAATTTGCTCATCGGATGCCATACTCCAATTAGATATTTATCCAGTTCCAAGTCTTATGGAACTGAAAGTTGATTACTGTTCTATGGGTGCAATCTCATGTCAGGTCTGACAAGCTGCGCTTTGATCTCATATCAATTGGTTTGGAAAAATTTTGACTCTGCTTATACCGAAGTCGAGCATGTTTTATTGACAATGGTGCCAATGAATTGGTTGCATTGAGAACCGGGCAAAACTGGCAAATGTTCCATCTGGATCCCCGTCTTAAGAATGTCCAAAAGCTGTGTCACGGGGCTGAGGCACAACAGCTGCAGCACGTTATTTCGAGGCCAATCGACTGGGCCATAGTTTTGGCGATCGGAAATGTTTGCCGCGTTTTGATTATTTGCATTTAAGTTTATTCTGGTCCCAAAAGATATTTAAAAAAATATGAAGTTTGCTGTTTCATTCGCGCCATTTTCCGGCAAAAGTAGGACCCATAGTCCAAATAAATGTGCGAGAGTCTGAAACGTTTGTCGTGGAGTGCAAATTAGTCATTCCCCATAGGCGACCGATGGCAGTAAAGTAGGTACCCAGGGAAACCAATACTCTTGACCTTTTAGTTCTGAAGTGGTCTGTCTCCGTCGCTGGAGGTCTCCCCTTCTGATCATCTCATTTCTCTTCTGGAACTTCCTTACGGTTGCATGCAGTTTTAAGTCTAGTAACATTTGATACAAATGGATCTAAGAGTGGCAGCATCGAATCTAAATACAAAAGCGAAATTGGTCCCATCAAAAGGATGGGGAAGTGTGCGATCAGTAAGTGTATGAACATTGCAGTGATTGGTCAGTGCACGATATGATCTTCAGTGGCCCGTGGCATTGGTCCATGCCCACTCGCTACAAGCGGTACAACCGTGGCATACGCAGGCCATGTGCGAGTCAACAACGTCTTGAAGTCAGGATATAACAAATACCCATAGTGAATGAAAAAGGTTACGTTGTCGGAGGCGTCATAAATTTCCGGAGGAGATGATAGCCGTTAGTCCCGGGAAATGTTCGGGTTAGCTTCATCTATTCGAGTGCTGCCATGCGTTGACAGTCCAAACTTGATGGGTCTGAGCATTTGTTTTGGTCGTGGCTCAGGGTGTTGGTTTGCACGGGGGGTTCTGATCGCTGAACTTGGCGTTTGGGTTGCAAACGTTTCATCACCGGTCGAGGTGCACTTGCATTGACAACGTCACCTCGATTGGTGATGAGGCGTTTGCGATCTAAGCGCCAAACTCGGCGATCATGATCGCATGAAAATTTCCAACTTGATTCCAGAAAAATTTCCAGTTTATTTCCCGACTTCGTAGATTTCATAAAATGGTGAAAGCAGACGACCAAACTGTGTACTTTCATTCAATTTCACTTCTTTTCCTCCAAAAAGGCAGCACCGCTTGTGGAAATCTGTTTACTGTTTACGAAGAAATTGATCTGCAGTAAAGTCTGTCTCACGAAATTTAGTGCTCATGATTTTGCTCTCAACACTGCTAATGAGGAAGTAAGCGAGAACCCAGTTTACATTACAGCAGAGACTGGCGAACCATGAAACATCCATCACTCAACTGTTCATTACCAAATAAAGAATCTTGGGCGTGCTAGTTAGAACGATATCTCGATATCTTGGTAATTCATCAGGATTCACTTGCCGAAGCACTCGAGTACTTTTAATATCCTGATTAAACGTGATGACATGATCTTTTCCGAAGCGATGTGTAACTAGTTAGGAGAAACGGATCGTCTGCTACTAATTGTTGATACCGGAGTGAAACATCGAAAGTGGCCGTCCAACCGACGAAGGCCACGTTGTGATTTTAAAGATGTTCTGTCCTTCAACTAATACCAAGTGATAGAACACAGGTCGAATGCTTGCTGACAACTGCGTGAACATACCCCAATGAATAAGACAGAGTTGTGCGGAGTCACGATCACGCGAGACCATACAAATCTGACCACATTTCCTAAAATGTTGTGACCAGGATAGGACAAGTTACCATACTTATTCTTCCTGGCCCAATTTCGACCCACCAGAATTCCTCGTACTTTTCACTGTCAAGATTTTTTATAGTACGAATTTTGATTTAGATGGAACTATCAATCGGCAACTTGCTCGGTTTTCATCGACAAGGATTTTGGATCTTCTGAGCAAAGAACTATGAAACTCATTTAAAGGTGACAAAAGGTTACCAAACAGAAAAGGTAGTACGCTGCCGAGTTGTTTTATTTCTTCAGATAAATAATTTTAAAAATAAAATAATTAATGACTTTTTCGGCAGTTTGACATTGTTTCGAAGAGAGTTAGATGTGAAAACTATATGACCCCCATGGGATTCGAACGCATGCATGAATGTCACTGATGTTTAATATCTCGTTTGCTCTTCTAATTGGACTACAGTGCTATCATTATTTGAATTGTCCGAACAGTTTCCGGCGTGGTCAGACAGATTATACAAGCGGCATCAAAAGTCGGGGAAGCCTATCCTATCGGGGTCCAGTATATTTTAACATTTGAGAATATTCTTTCATTTATCAGGATCTGACAAGCCATACTACGGTAGCTTACAATGATAATCACAGAATAGCCATCGAACGTCTCCGTATGACCGAGAGTGGGTTTCCCAACGTTCGAACCTGAATGCCTCTCGAAATTCTCCCAATTGACTGCGCTCCTCAAATTGCCTTTGCCGTGGAAGTGTTTCCAAAATAGTGTGAGAACGAAGGCAATTACCCGCGCTAAACTCCAGTACACATCAACCACGCATACCTTATGAAACATACGATACTATGTTCCCTCTCATCTATAGCGAAACGCGGGATGTTTGGTGTCATCGCATGGTTCATTAACTGAGCAATCAGTCACCGGTTCCCAGTGGGTCATAGGACCCTTTTCTTGTCCTTCTGCCTCCTAGCGTAAACCGTCAGGTCAACGGTTCGGGCAACATCTCCTAAGTGGACTCTGCATTTCGGTTTCGGCGGCTGGGTTGTAATTAGTTCACTGACGAACCGTGGATGTATTCGGTTAACTGATAACGCGTGCGTGTGGTTTACTGCACTCGGCATTTCTTTATCTGCCCCTTTTCGTTGTTTTCCTCCTTACTTATGATTCCAATAGCACGGGACGTGTGTTCAACTTTATACATATATAATATATATAGTCTGGTATAGAAGTGGGCGTCCTGTCAGGAAATCCCTTCGAGGTTTGGCAAAAATCATTAGCGAAAGAAATAATCGTGTTTCCCTCGAAATCAGCCCTAGTGAGGAAGCCTCATTTTACTTAAGTGGGCGATTTTGTGTCCGTATACACGACTGTACCGGAGAACTGCTAGTCATAAGCAATCGCTGCTCACCAAGCTGGTTGATCAGCTCAGACGTTAAACAGAGGCGCAAACCGCTTGGTGCTTGTATCTACAATGGCGCCAGAAAACTACCCCATTCAGTGCGTATCAATCTACAACCACTATGTTAAGGCAGTAATGGAACTCTCTTGTAGACAGACAGAATTTCAGTAGACCAAAGGCGGTTAGCGATAGACCTTCCCCATCTGGCGTGTTCGTAAGTTTTAGAATCGGGTCACGGCAATTCGTTGCGTTTTTCATTTCATCTTAAATCATCATGTTCACAATCAAGCTATCTTATTAGTCGAGCAACAAACTAACTGTGACGCAAGGACATTAGAATAAGGTGCAGTCAAATATTCGTCTTCTAAAGAGGAGGAAAGCAGCCGGTCCCGACGGCCTTCCCCCCAGTTCTCTTCAAATTAGGTGAAGAAGCTCTCGTGAAATCACTTACCTCCCTGCTTCATGATATTTAGAACGAGGAGCGCATTCCGATATCGTGGGGTGAGTCACTGACTGTACCCATCTTCAAGAAGCTCATACGGAGTGACTGTAGCAATCACGGTGGGATTAGTTTAATTCGATAATGCTGCACCGTTTGACACCGATTCGCGGGAGTAATATCCGCTAGCAACAGGCCGGATTTCGTCTAGGTCGAGGTTGCATCGACCAGATATTCACTCTCCGACAGATACTCGAAACGCGCCACACGCACCGCCGCCCTGCGATCGTAGTCTTTCTCGACTTGAAAGGTGCTTCAGATTCCGTGGATCGACCAGCACTATTCAGTGCTCTCTGCCGGAAGGGTATGCTAACGAAGTTTGCGAACCTGTTGCGAGCATTGTACTCGCACACCTATGGTCGCAAGAGGGTATACGGTGAACTGTCACGTCCATTCGAAACAACTAGTGGCGTTCGACAAGGGTGTCCCATCTCTCCATTCCCGTTCAACTTCGTCATGGACGAGGTGATGGAAGATGCTTTAGGAGGTATCCGGGATTTAGGAGTCGAACTGGGAAATGGAGGAAAGCTATGCGACCTAGATTACGCAGACGACGTCGTGTGCCTGTTCAAGTCTGCGGACCATGCACAACGGGCACTAGATAGACTGTCGAGATCGGTTGCTCGGTTTGGCATGTGCTTTGCACCTTCAAAGTGCAAAGTACTGTTACAAGACTGGACGACAGCAGCGCCGAACTTGATACTGGATGGAGAGGAGATAACGACTGTGGACCGTTTCACCTACCTTGGTAACTGCGTGTCCAACGACGGTAGCTCGACGCTAGAGGTGAACACGCGTATATCAAAGGCTCGTGCAGCTTACGCTGGATTGAAGCACTTGTGGCGTCGGCCTGATATTTCACTGAAGTTGAAAGATCGTGTGTACTGTGCTGCAGTGCGTTCAGTTCTGTTGTACGGTTGCGAGACGTGAAGCATGCGTGTGGTCGATGTTCGTCGGTTGGAGGTTTTCGACAACCGATGTTTACGTAGTATGGTTAGGATTGTATGGAGTGACCGGGTGAGTAATATTGAGGTTAGGAATCTGGTATTGGATGCCACTTCTGAGAATAGCTTGTTTCAGCGTATGAAACTTAGTAGACTACGCTGGTTGGGTCACGTGTTGCGTATGACGAACACTCGTCTACCATTCCGTGCCTTATTTTGTGTTCCTCCTAAGGAATGGAAGAAGCCATGTGGAGACCAACAGATGATGTGGCAACGTGGGATGAGAAAATGTACAACGAACTTAGGTAAAGCAGGTGTCCCACGTCTTCGTGGTTGGGGTTGGAGTCCGAAAGACTCGTCAACTAGCTGGCTGACTGGAGACACTGAAGGATATGGCAGTGAACCGTGAACAGTGGTGATCGTGTTGTCATTTTCNATCGAATCAGAATGATTGAAAACACGTGTGTTTGTACAGTTAGACTGTGTTTCGTGTGTTCGCTGCAGCAGCATCTTATCTTTTCCCGCCTGTGTAGGTCCATTCCCTGTTTCCCTTGGATATTCACTCTTTTTATAGAAAGTTGTTACTTTGGAGAAAAAGCAACGATCGGTGAGGTTTGCCTTGCTGTTTAACGCTGAACGATGATGATGATGATGATATTAGAATAAAAGTGATGGCTAGGAGATACGAGTTGATTTGGAGGGACTTTGCAAGTAGTTTATTGGTGACTTCTTATTTGCCCATCATTACACGAACAAATCATGGCATGGGTTAAGCATCTAGGCCCCAAAAAGTTGAAATTCTAGATCTGCTGGTCATTTTGGTGGTAAACGATAAATCCCTGTCATCCGGCTCGTTACTGCGCTTGACCTATCGAAATCTCGTATGGTCCTATCCCTCCAAGCTTTAGGGTCATGGTTGCCAGTTCCTCTCTCCGTTTAATGTCTTAGAGGTTATGGGGCTTGTACCTTACTCTGCACCCATATTTTAATTGTCATATAACAATACTCAGCTGCGGACCACCAAACTGAAATATGGTCAGATTTTGTACCCGTTCCAACAGGCTTGGAAGCCGTAATGATATTTAAGAAAGTTGTGGACTTGAAACGAATCGTCTAAGTTTAGCTGAAGCACGAAAGGTTCTGACACACGTGAGCAACTTGATCCCGTCGGGATAGATACTCAAGTTTTCTCATGCTAAATTACCATCACTAGTTAAAGTACAAGCCAATACGTTGGTAACATGTAAACGCTTAGTGAGACTATGTATTGTAAATACACGCCAGTATATTCTATTGTTTTCCAAGGCAGAAAGAAAACACGTCGGGAGATGCAAGCATTTCGTTTACTGTTTTTCGATCGTGAGTGTAAAACATTGCAATTGGAAATACAATAAATTGTGGAGAATGCATTGAGCTAGGTGGGAAGTTTTAAGTATACAATTATCGATGAGGTATGGCGACAGATGCCAAGGTAAAATAATGCTCAGGGTTAACCACTTCTGTGCGCCAGCCGCCGGCCGATACAGTATGATGAGCTCAACCTCACTGAACTCCGGTAGTTTGGGTTATGTGTTGCGTACTAGCACCTTGAAAGATTTGATTGGGTCAATTTTGTGACCCGATGCGACCAGGTGCTTTGCGATCAAAGATGTAGTTTCCGTATGGGAGGTAACGGTTTACTCTCATCATGCTACTGCGTCCACGGTAAGCGACGCGCTCTGTGGATTCCCCGGTGGCCTGGGTGAACCAGACACGAACTGAGGAAGTAAACCTAAACCCAAGGTCCCTCTTGCATATAGTCTGTTGGAACGCGAGAACTCTTCTGGATACAGGTAGTCAATGCATCTCCATGCGTACATTCTACGATATTGTTTGTCCTTCCGAAGTGCGTCTACCCAACTTCGGCGACCGGTGTATTGAAGTCCTCTAGAACGGCCGTATCCTATTGGATGTATCATAGTGGACCAGAAGACAATTTGGAACTTCACGGTGTTTCGATTGCAATGAACAGTCGAGCTCACAGCGCCCTGATCTCATGGGAACCAGTTTCTCCGTGACTGTCGTTTCAGTCCATGCTTTTACTGTACAGGTCGAACCAAACGCCAAGGATGTCCTCTACAACAAACTTCAAGGTTTGATCAACCGTATCCCAAGGCGTGACATCCTTCTAGTTGCAGGAGATTGGGACGGCCGCACGGGACTAGCAGATAACTACACTGGGGAGATTCAGCCTCGGTGAGCGGTGCGAAAATGGCGACTGCTTGGTCTCGTTTGGGGATCTCAATCGACTGGCCGTCGCCAGTACCTGCTTTCAACGTCCAAAAAGACATCTGCTAACCTGATACTCCAACGACGGTAGAGTAGCGCATTAGGTCGACTATGTGCTAGCTAACATCGATTGAAGATTGTTGGGCATACCGTGGCAGCATAATGGGGAACTTCAGTGGGACGGACCACACACTGGTACGCGCTCGCCTCAACCTTCTACTTTCAGCTGGACGGAAAATTCAACCGCATCGCAGAGTCGACGTATCCAGGTTAACAACCCCAGGTAACGTCAAAACCCTGTATAACGTTATCACATTTAAACTAGCCGAGATCGCCGAAGGTGACAGCCTAGATGCGCTGTGAACGGAGTTTAAAAGTATCCACCACCGGCGCATCCTTTGAACAGCTAGGTAAAGCCAAATGGAACAGAAAAGATTGGATGTCCGGGAAAACTCCTAATCGGTGTGTTTAGGCTAAAGACAGGAGACTGCACAACTTACCTGATTACCACAATCTCTGTCGTGAAGCTACACGCTCAGCGAAGAGCGACCGTATGGAAATTGCAGCTGCCCTTGGAGATTTCATGAAGTTTTTCAGACTCATGCGCTCATATTCTGGAAAGACGCAATCTCCGACCTGCACGCTTTGTGATAGCAGTGGCCACTTCACATCAGGATATGAACAAAAGCTTCAGAGATGGGTGGAACATTTCAGCCAGGTATCCAATCGCCCCTCATCGAGTCTATCTGTGTAATACATAGCAATATGAAATTGATCTTGGGCTTCCCGACGAAATGGAGATCAGCTCAGCCGTTCACATAATGAAAAACGGGAAGTCACCCGGCGAGGACAGCATTCCATCCGAGATCTCCAAATCTTGTTTGCCAGCTCTGCTGAATCCATTAGCTGAGCTGTTTCGTCGTATCCGGGACTCCGAAATTTTTCTCAAGCACTGGGAACCCTCTATTCTTCTCCCTATACCAAACAAGGACTGCAAGACTACATGTGAGAACTACAGAGGTACCAGCCCCATCGGTGTAACAGCTAAGCTCTTTGCAACCGTTCTAATAAACCTTTTTGTTGTTGTTGTTCGGGACTTTCGTCGAGAAGTTTTTTTTGACCGGATCTTCACACTACACCGAATTCTAGAACAGCGGTATAAGTTCCAGTAACCTATCAGAGGGTGCTTTCTTGACTACCGTGAAGCATTTGACTCAGTTGACTGTCAGTCACTCTGGAACACACCTCGAAGATACGGGATGCCGTTAGGCTGTTAGAGGCAAACTACTGGTCAACACGGGCGCGTCTGCACCTACGACGAAAAATCTGCAGACTTCCCCTTTGACTTGGATGTTCGTTAGGATTGTCCGCTGTCATCGATTTTATTCAATTACCCTATAGACCGGATAATGCGTCGTTCTCTCAATAACTTTCGAGGGATACAACTCGGCCATGGTTACTGGGTCACTGACTTCGAGTTCGCCAACGACACTTTTCTTCTGGGAGAAAAGCCTGTAACTGTGCGCCCGGTCGGTTTGTTTGTGAAACTATGACTGTTGGCCTGGAGGTAAACACATCGAAAACGAAGTTCTTCACAGCTTCACAAGACCCGTAATCTTGTATCTACATCGGTGGCGAGACTTTGGAACGGGTATTTCACTTCAAGTACTTGAGTCTTACTATCCAACCGAACGACCAAGCTAGAGACGAGGTTAGGCTTCGCGTAGACTGCGCCAGGAGAGCTCTCCTATCCACTCACAAGGTATTGCAGTCTTGCAGCGAAATAAAGCTCCGTACGAAACTGCGCATTTGTCGTGTCGCCCTCCGTCCAGTCCCTGCGTACGCATGCGAAACCTGACCACTAAGGGTGGGCGATACAAACTGGCTAGAAAGTTTCGACCCTTGGTGCCTCTGCCATATGGTAGAAATCAAGTGATATGACTGTCTCAAATGCGGCTGCGTGCCAGAACAGTCTGAACGTCGAACGGCTTTCGTTGTTTCTCCAAACACGTCGCCTGCGGTGGTTCAGGCATGTTCTCTGCCTACCGGAGACGGAATTAGCCAAAAGCAGCTTATTACCGCCACCCTGTTCAAACTGGAAATGTTGTCTTGGTGGTCATCTGAAGATGTGGGCTGCCACTTTTAAGGCGGACACGGGTCGCTTAGGTTTTCATTCGGTTTTCGGGGTACGCATTTGGTGCAACAACTGGATTTTGCGGTGTGCAGATCTAGCTGCAGATCGTAACGCATGGACTGCCACGATCAGAAACACCCATAAGCCGACTTATTCGCTCACAAAAACAAAAGTTATGAGTTCACAAAAGATTGCGTCATCGATTCTGAAAACCGTTTAGCTATGTGCTCTAACACTTGTTGAATCAAGCAACTATCCATTTTTGCCAACGTTTGCCTAATTCGTGTATCATTCCGTTCAGCCAACAAAACGATGAAATTTCATTTCGTGTCATTAGCAGGTTCAATGATTTTATGGAAGTTTATCAAAATGTTATCGCGTTTGCTGTTCCCGTATAACAGAATGGGTTGGAATGAATCGCAGTGCATCAAAATAGTCCGATTTATTGCGGAGCCTTTTGAGCCACCGTTTTTGGTTGTCTTCACCTTAATCGCATATACGGAGACAGTTGGGCGTTCAGGTCAGTTGAGGATCGCTCACTCGGCGGCTTTCGCGGGGGGAGGGACATTTGCTTTTTTCGACCATGATGTGTGAGAAGTCTCACGCTGATTCGTGTCATTCAGTTCTCGAATTTTAATCTGAGCTATACTAGCTTCAATTCGCCCGTCACTGATGACGGCTTAATTTTTTGACCTCATATCCGAAATTCACTTCACCATTATGTGAGTGGCTTAAAACCCGTGCTATCATCGACTCATAAATGGGTTTTGGTCGATGGCTTTCTAACGGTAGCTCGTTCTAGTAGGCTTACTGTCCCGTAGTCATTGGTGATGCACTTAAATAGTACGGGGCATTTGTTTGTTCTCGCATGTCCCAACAAGAAT
The DNA here is from genome assembly GCA_008360955.1 of Fasciolopsis buskii. Lineage (NCBI taxonomy): Eukaryota > Metazoa > Platyhelminthes > Trematoda > Plagiorchiida > Fasciolidae > Fasciolopsis > Fasciolopsis buskii. The sequence continues at coordinate 10,183 of LUCM01008494.1, forward strand.
GGTGTTGGTTCTATATAGTGCATGGAGTTACGCCCAGTCTTTTGATAACTAATCTTACTGTCCTTATCCCTGACCGACTGTCCACTCCATTTGTGTGGCAGCGCTCAACAACGCGCGCATTCTTCAAATCATCAATCTAACTCGGTGACCGGTTCTGCCGCTTTGTGATCAGGCAATCGGTCAGTTAACAACCACCTAGTTCACTGATCAATTTGTGTCGCGAAGTCCTCCTTTACCTGTCCACTGTTTCCTATCTGCATATTGGCTTTTGGTTTCGGAAAGTCTTATAATAACGGTTACTGGTGTCCGTTGCTGATCGATAGAAATGAGTCGAGCTTTGCAGACATTTATACCAAAAAAGCGATTGCACATCGTGCTCTGGTCATCGTGTTCATATATATATATATATATATATATATATATATAGATAGATAGATAGATAGATAGATAGATAGATAGATATATCAAATTAGTAGGACCAAGTGACCAACCTGAGGAAGCTAAAATGTGGGCCTATCCGATCATTAGAGTTGTTATCTTGTTTCTCGGTATCCGGACCATGTGACTCTGTGCGTTTTCTACAATCTGTGTCTACCGTAGTGTGAGCAGAAGGGAGGAGACAGTCATGTGAGTGGCGATTTCTTCTTACCTCGAACCACATTGGTAATTTACCCGCCACCCTTCGGACGAAGTTAGATTGGCTGCGAGTTTAGTGTAGTCACCTTTTGGGAGATGTGAGAGATTCGAATGTTTTTCTTTCCTCCCCCAAACCATCCATTCTTTTTGATCGCTCCAGAAGAATAAAATTCATTGCTTTTCGAGAATTCGAAAAGATCGTGATCGAGAAAGCTTGCAATCAGCCGACGTATCGTTGGTCATCATGGTTAAACTACTATAGGTTTTTAATGGGTACAGTCCGCAATGCCTTCGGTTCCGATATGAGAATTGAGTGCTATTTGCCGCAAGACCTTTGCCTGTTGGATGATAGTCATGGTGTGGAGTCGGTTTCCAGGCCGACCAAAGCGTTGTCTCGGGGCTAGGCCATCTGGAACTGTGAAGTGCACTGGACAATGCCTATTTGTGTAAGGAATAAAATGTCTGATCTGACCTGGGTCTTCTAGTAGGGATTAAGCCTATCTGAAACTAGTACCAAATTTCCCTAGACGAAACTGGCCAACTTGCATCCGCGTCATATTGACAGGAAGAGATCGCTGATGAACGGGGAAAAATGCAATCACCTTATGTAACCTTGAGAAGGTGATAAGCTATTTATCCCAGCATACGTTCGGGGAGAATGTTTTTAACTTGTTCGGTTTAGTCTGGAGAAGGAACTTCGTAAACGAATGGCTCTTACACACGCACACACACACACACATGGTGCTCTTGGTTCCAGTCCATATATCATGAGACGCATGCACGGTCAGATCTCATTTCCATTTCAGAGACAGTCGTGTTTATCGTGACCTTGAAACATGAGATCGTTGTCTACATGGCGTTCAAGTCCGTATCTTTTTAGTTATCGTTGAAGTTAATTTCGTAACGGTATATATATATATATAGCATGAATCTGAATACAGATTGTGCACCATTGGAACCGAAGGACGAAAAACAATGAACGAAAAAGGAGAAAAAATGTGTAGAGTCTGTAACATACGTTAGTTCTCCTCCTCCCATTTCCACATAACTGGCCATCCATCGGGATCCATGGGTCTTTTATGGGCTTCGTGCTACCCGGTTGCCCAAACCGAAGTAGAGGGTTGACTTAGAGGACCCTACCCCGAGCCTTTGACCAAATGGTCTAACCCACAAGACAAGCAGGACGATCTGAGGGTCACGTAACCCACTGGAGGCCGGTGACTGATTGTCCAATTCATGCGCCCTTCGGATGGGGCTAGACATCCTGGATACTCAGTACACCCTTTCACCATGGACGCCGGTGAGCACACAGCCGTGTACTTCGTACGCCGCCTCTGGCTGGCGTAAGAGTATATATACTCAACTTAACTGTTACTTCACACCAGTTAGGAATTGAGGAAATATGTAAGCCAAATGCCAACAGGAAGAAATGACATTTTGGGATCATGACGATGAAAGTGGGAGGGAGAGAGAGAGTCAAAATACGGCAGTACCGATAAACGCGGTAGCAAGCCGTGCTATTTATGTCTCCAGCTATCAAGATGATGAATTTTCTGAAGCGAAAAGCGGGAGTCCCACTCATTTTTAGTTTAGTCCAAGATTGGTAAGCATAACGAAAACAAATGGGCGCGAATGAGCATGCGTAGTCAAGGTTGCCTGACGCAGACAAGTACGTCGCCGAACTTGTGAGTAACAGGTGCAAAAAATCAAATGCCACTGGAAGTGAATGTCCAAACTAATTGGGCTTAGTACCGAACTAGGACGACTGTTTGAGGTGAATCACGCAAAGGGAGCACAGTATCGGTCAGCCGGTTATTGCGTTTCCGTATGAACACAGCGCGGTTAGAGACAAAATCAGTCTATAATTATGACCTTCGTATCTTTCCTCTGCGCCATTCGCTGGCCGCCGCTTCTTGAATAAACTGAACATTATAATGGGCCAGATTAAGGAGTACATTGTTTATCGCCGAACGGGACTGGCTGCTGTTGGCACACGTCGGAGAGTCAGAAATATCACTGGATCAATATCCGAGCCTTTCATCTCCGCATTTCCTCTTAAACATCAAGAAAACGGATCAGAGATGGCCGTATAACTTACACTCCTGTTAGGAAGCATCTCAGCTGTCTTATTGAATTTTCGTTTGATTCTGATGACATTCCATCGAAGTGTTTCCGGATACTGTTGCTGTTTCACCACCTCATACTTAATGATGGATCAGTTAACACTAGCCAACCTTTGATTCACCTTGTAAGTCGTCGACTTGATGTACTGTTCGTTAGTTTTTGAATTCTGTGAGCACATAACTATGCTTGGCAATTAAAGATTTCCAATGTGTTTTAACGTCTTTCACACGAGTGGGTCGCTGTGATCGAAGGTGTGTGTGAGAGAGAACGATACTGGGTCATTGCTGTGAGTAGAGTTGTACTGTGACTCAGTTATCGTTCCATCAGAATGGAGTAAAAGTGTCGTGTTCGAGATTCGTCATTTTTCCAACATTCAATTGTGTGGGAAATTTCCCATATGGTTAAAGAAGAACGAAGAAATGACGCGAGGTTGTCAATTTCTGTGATATCATGCCGCATGAATCAGCCTAAGGTGCGGCTTAATTTTTCTCCTAAGATGTATGTGCGATTCATAGCCTCACTGTTCATATCTGCACACTACAGTTTGCACATGTTCTCCGTGGGGATGGGGAGTCTTTGACCTAGCGGTACACAGCACATTATTTTTCCCGAATTTGTTCTTCGGATTTTCTCCCGACTTCCCGCTGCCATACGCAGTACGCATCACTTTCGTTGACCTTAGCAGGTAAAGGACGTCGTTGCCACCGCTATGTTCGTCATGTGTTGGCAGCCTGTGTCATCGCGGTTGGATCAAGGGTGGGGTAAGGAGTGCACACGATATCGATCGATTTTGGCCAACCATTCATGTCTAATTGATCGATGAATTGATCGGTTCATCTTGTCGTTGCAACGGCAAAGCGTTGAACCGCGACAACAGTTCCCATAGCTCATACATCGGTCACAGTAACTATTCCGTCATTTCCCTCTGCCTTCTTTTGTTTCACTCCAGATACCGGGAGCTGTTTGCTCTTCAGTCTGTCCATACCTGTATTCACGCACACACTTGCGCATACCCAGGGGCCGTAGGTAGGGACACTCACACGTACAAAAAGCGTGTATATGTGACAAATGGGCAAACAGCTAGGAAAACAAGTACGCGTTTGAATAGGTGTTGGAGTCAGGCAGACAGATACGTGCGAAACACACCGATTTGGGAGCAGGGTATGTTACATCTAAGTGACCTCATCAGGACAGCCACTCATTCAGCAATCGCACAAGCGCGCACATACGCACTATTGCATCAGCGCTGTGACGAACGTGACCGGTCTGTGTAAGATAACACCAACCAAGCTTCTAGCAAATCATCTGGCTTTCGGACTCCATCAGGAGGAACATACCAACACACACACACACATGCATAAAGGTTAGTGAGCAAACGATCAGCACGAGCAACGAAGACCATCGTAAGTCTGGATGACGATGGTGGTGGTTGTGTAGGCGATACCGTCACAACCACCGTGTCCAACCTATCGGTGAACTATCTTTGTCGGTCGGTTGCTGGGAGTTCAGTTACTTTACCACATGACGCGTTGATCTCGTTCGTCCAATCAGTCGCTCGCTCACTCGCTCTCAGCTGACTGCCAAAAGAATTACCCATCTGCAAGCACAATGTTATTGCTTTCGTGCACACGAGATGCCGTAACGTTGATTTTGTCAGCTGTGTGGGCAAACGATTTATCACTAGCATGGTGCGTCATGTAGTCTGTGGATAGGCGGATTTTACGTTTAGGCGGCAGAGATAAATAACTCGCCTTCTTTTTATGAATCGTTCAGACTTGGTTGATATGAGAGCATTTGCTTGGGTTAGGAAGGATTGGGTTGGACCTGGTTCACGTTCATGATTGCGTAGGGGTTTGGAAATATCATCCGTCGATTCTTTGCCTGGCACTCGTACTCACAAATTCAACTACACCAGTTGGTTTTAACCAGTTATGTTTAATATTGATCCATTTGTTGAATTGGTATTTAACCACTCCGTTTCATCGATCCGTTTGTCAACGTGACTCATCCCAAAGTTCCTAGTCTTTCTCCTCTTCCGTCTGATGTTATCAACGCCATTTCACACGCTGCTACTAGGGTGATCGACATGGAAGCTAGATTATTTCATCAGTGTGGTGAATCCCTAGTTTATTATTCGCAACCCTGATGAACCACTACTACCTTAACACATCTTCATGTTTTAGTAGCAGTAGTAGTAGTAGTAGTAGTAGTAGTAGTAGTAGTAGTAGTAGTAGTAGTAATACAGTTGTACAGTACATTCGTCACGAGGATTGTCTTTGTACTTTGATTTTATCTGCAGTCTAAACGGTACGGTTGTTACGACCGGGTGTCCGCATGTGTATGAATGAGTTATAACTGTCCTCGAGTAGGGCTATGGGGCTTCCAGTGCATGTATGCGCTTGCCTGTGTATGAGTGCACATGCGTCCATGCACGTAGGCCCGGGGACGGGGTGTGCAATTCAAGGAATCAATCGAATTTAGACGTAAGAGTACAAAAACCACCGAGAGGGAGGCACAGTGCGAATAACTGGACTGTCAAGCGTGAATATTTCGACCGACGTGATACATTTGCTTACTTACTTAGTTGCCCATATCGATCGATAATAGTGTGTACTTCCCCAGTAAATAACAGGCCTGTTTGTCAGTTGGTTCTTGTGTTCGCCTGTTGCTATCTAACTGACTGACTGGCTGCGTCGCTCGTTCGCCCGTTTGACGAGCGGATCAATCGGGAAGTCGATCGATAGCCTGACCTACTGAAAAGTAAGAGAGCGGACGAATGAACGTAGGCAGATCGAGATGATAGTCGGTGTATACGTTGATGTACGTGTACGATGACTTCTTCCTCTCGGCTACCTGTTGATGCGTTTTTGGATCCTAGTTCAACCACTCATAGAATGTCCCCATTGGATGTGTGCCAGACAGGGTGTGTTTATTTACTCTATCATCTCGAGGTGTATAACTACGTATTTGATGGTGCTTGAGAGATTTGCCATTTTCAGATGTTTACCAATGCCTGCTGCGTTGTTGTTGTTTTTGTCGTTACTGTGGTAGCACAGAATATCATGATGTACTTTGTCGACTGTTTTTTGTCGCACACTTCGTTATCCTGCCTTTTTCTCCCAGTTCGATGGATCCACAATGTTGGTAAAGTGTTAGGTGTTAACACGTGCTTGATTGTATCTCTGCAGACGCATGTACGTGTGTGTATCATTTTAGGGAATGGTTAGTCGAGATGGCGCAATTCCTCTGCCTCACTTTGTCCTTTACTCTTGTTTCCATTAAGTCTTAGTTCTAATTGGGGATAATCAATGCTCTTCTTAATATCTGATGGACTATTGGACGCCACTCGCTCACTGCTGAATTCAGTCACCCACTGTGCCGATCAGTTCTTTTCACACACACACACACACACACACACACACACAAGCATGTATATACCCCAGTCCCATTGTTGACATTGGTGTTGTAGTAGTGGTGGCGGGTACGTTCAGTGTCAAATAATCCTTCTCTTACAATGCATTTGAAGGGGTAGATAAGCAGACAGTTAGATCTCACGAATCACACCAGTTTGATGCAATCTTGAAGCCCTGGAACTAACCATCTTTGCGACTGATATCTGTAAGCAGTCCTTTATGATGTGCTTTAACCTCCTAATGTACTACTCACTGCACAATTATCCGACCTAGTACGTGCGTGTGACTCACTTCACGACAGTTGTTAGACTCCACACTTTTTAATCCCCACCTATGATTTGTTTTTTTGTACTGCATGGATCATTGATCAGCGTCATCCGAGGCTCAGGTACAAATATGCAAATTCGACAGAAATGTGCGGTGCGAAACGATTCGGTGCGGTTACGGATCCATATAAGTTTTTCGAAGAAAGAGACTGAATTGTTTATTGTCTAATGATGAACCGTGTGACAAGTTCACGTAATTACAATAGTTCCGATTCTTCATCAACCGATTCCGTGTTTCGATATCGAACACGTCTCGATATTCCACGCTTACGTGGCGTTCGCAGTCCAGCGGTATTGAGAAATTGAATAACAGTGTACATTCAAATCAGGCTATTTACAAACGGACCTAATCATAAATGGGGACCACGTGACCAGGACAAACACCAACCAAGTATCTTTGAGTTGGTATTGATCGAAACCTTTTCCAGTCCACTATCTCATCTTTTTTTCCTTAAAATTAGGAGTATAACCTTCTGTTTGCAACCGTTGTAATTCTTTCTGAATAGTCATCACTCAGTTAGTTATTTATGATATCTTTAATTCATCCCCACAGGTTCCGCGTCTATTTATTCCATTTCTTTCTGGGTTTCTCCCCCCTGATGACTTCAGATTTATTAACAAAAGGTTGAAACATCTCTCCGTCTCGTTCTCATGATTTAGTGGTAATTTTTACCATAATTTTGCTCATACAAAACCAGAGCACGTTCATCTAATGTTGATGGTTGTATGAACTGAACTAAATTGAGCACAACTCTCTCTCTCTCTATATATATATGTATATGTATACATCACAGTTCAAGAAGCAGCTTGTGAGAAAAAGGGTGAATAACTGGCTTGTGGATAATTATCAAACAAGCTTTACAGATTTTACATCTGTATTTGATAATCAAACGTGTCTGAGAATTCAAACTGGTGGTGCTAACTGATTCATTGAAAAATTCTACCAATAGCAATTCGGGTTCGAAAAGTTCACTAAACTAGATGTCGTGCTTGCTTAGTTTGGATAAGTAGCTGATGATCTCTCAGTCGAATGTCCGGACATGTTCAGGCATGGCGTCATGGCTCAGCCAATAAAATACACGCGATAAAAATGCATGATTTACGTCCACGCGTGGGCTCGAATTCTGCTACGGTGAACGACTTTCACATTTCGATCTTGTAATACTATTTTTACATTAGACGGTTCGATTTGCTCGTCGCTACATTCCGATTGGCTGTATTAATTTCGCAAGGGCAAGTAAACCGCTGGCATCTGACTGGGTGTTTCGTTGTAATCACTGATGACCTTGGTTTCCGACCCGAGTGTCAACGGGTTTCTCAGTCCAGACAGGATACGCTCTCCTATTCTTGACTTGGTATTGACATCGCCCCACCAACGCTTGCAAACCAAAACCTTCCGTCTTTTAGAAATGACCCAATGCATCCCTATCTAATGCCGGTTGATCAATCACGTCTCTCTCTCTACCCGGATCCCGGTTGATATTTTGTCGTTTATTATTCCCCCGCAATAAACGTTTCCTCCGTGTCAAACCCATTTATCTTCAGAAAGTCCGGATTTCATCCAAACTCGATTGTTGTTACAGGCCATTTGTTGAACACTCCTCTGGTCGTGGTAACGACCGTTGACTGTACTTCACGCAGAGTGTATATGCACCGGTCGCATCTGCATCTCCGGGCACAACAGTCATTTTTATCTAACTTGAATTGAACTTTTTATTGTGACGCAGTCCCGGGCTCTCCATATGCGGTTTTTTCATTATGCACTTGTTTTTGGTGAGAACAACCCAAAATTTTAGTCGATTATCATCTCTGTTAGATCTAAGTATGGAAGCACACATACATAAACTAATTACACTCCGTAGATAGTGTGATGAAATCGAGGATAAACTGTCTTTTTTACGGTTACTACTATTTGTCTGTTTGTATATGCCCCAGAATTTTCAGACCATAATAGAATGGAGAGAGTCGGTAACGATGTGTACTCTATCTCTCCTCTACGGCAAATAGATTTCATTCTTGTAATGGTATTAGCCCAAATTATTAAACCAATTGTAAAAGATCCTCGACCTCGGCGGGATTCAAACCGCGTATGCTCGTGAATTCTGATTAGTGATTGGCGATTGCTTGCCGGGGGAACTCTACTCTGGCTGTCAAATTACGAGAAGTGCTTACGTAATCTGGGCGAGCAACCATTGCTCCTTAAATGAAATGTCCAAACGCCGCTTAGCAGTTCGAGCACATATGGTACGAATGCGTGGATTGGAATCCTCCCGAGGTCAAAGACAATTCACAGTTGGAGCATTTCTACATTTGTCAAGATGTGCCGAATCAAACTTCAAAAATTACCAGCGAATACATCACCCCTATAAAACGTCCTGGGAGCACACTGTGCACAATTTTACGATTGATTGGGAAGCTAATCAGCTCGAAATGAGAAACTATCGAGTGAATTCGAAAGATAACGGAACTTTGTGGCTAATTTCGCTCGCTTGGTTTTAGGGCAATTCAGTAGCACTTCAGCGCAACATGGTGCACGTGTGAAGAAGTCACGAGAAACCGAGGCAAACTTTGTTCACAACCACAGTGTTTTCGGTTAAATTAGTAATGAGCTGACGTTTTGACCACCCCGGCCAACCGTTCTCAAGACACTTTCCAATCGAATTATTCGGGAACAGCATTTAGCCAACGACACAAGCCTTTCCATGTAATACATCACTCGACTCGTCCTTTTCCCGATTCACTCTCGGCATGATTTGACTATGGCACGGTGAATGTCATGCGCCGGAATCGTTGTCTAATCGTCGATGAGATCAGCTGGCTAATTAGGTCCCCCAAATATGAGTGAGGATAGTCAATCATACAGTTCCGTCCTCACACTTAGTTTATCATAATAAATTTTCACTTCAATCCCGGAATGATACAGATATCGGTGGAATTTGTGAACGATATCCACACTGAGTGAAGTTCGTTTGGGGCTTCTCAGATTCCGATCCTTGTCTTGCTTCCCTATGTTATTACTAGTGATGTACTTCAGAAAGCACTGTATGCATGCGCGAGTCTTGTGTTGTTTTTTTGCTGCCGTGACATGCTTCCCCACGTCCCAATATTTACGTGTAAGTTCGAAATATCAATTTTTTCAGCATAATGGGTTGCTTTTTGAGAGATTTCATTCTCCGGGTCATCCTGATCGGTGACCGATCGGCGACTGTCCAGGAATGCGAAAAAACCATGTCAGCGTGTCGTTTTTGCTTCCTAATGACGCCGGACTGCGGTAGGATGAACAAAGTTCACGGTCGATTACTCGAAATTCGGTAACTATGATACTTTGAACGGGAGTAAAATCTGTTGACTAACTGTGGGTTAAGTGGAATGAAAAGTTGACTGGGCGAGAATGTGGTAGGGGAGGATGACTTCCAGCAATCACTAATACATCATTCGACCATGTACAGTCAATAGCTGATTGTCGTTTTATGCGGCTGCGTTAGTTTTACGTCATTTAATCGTATCAGTTCGTCGTACTGCCTACTTTTCATCAATATGCAAGCCAAACAGGGAGAAACGTCACAGAGATATAGCTCCTTGAAGGTCACATTCGAAACGCCACGTGAGCATCCTTCTGTTAGTTGCGGACACAATTTTCATAACAAAATTGTGCACAGTGATCAAGTGACTGAGCACTCTTAGCACCTGTACAACCATTGTATCATAACTTTTGTACCCATCTGGATAGTGTTTGGGTGACGCCCTTTATTTAGACGGATGTCACCATTGTACCCGCTGTCTAACCAAGAAGGGTCAAGCCTAGATTACTCTGTTATATATATGTATATATATGTATATATCTTCGTGTTCAGGTCGCAAACGTTTCATCGCCAATCAAGAGGACATCGTCAGTGCGTGTGCACAGCTGGTGTCCTTCTGCACCTGTTAGTTTGTCGTTACGCTGACTTTGGTTCTCTTCGAGGACTTTGGCCTCACAACTAGACGTTTGGTTTTCATCTCGATCTTTGCTAACTTTAGCTCTGATCCTGGGGGAATGACGTTTGATTTGAGTGGCTACACCACTTCAGGTGTGTGTCGTTGTTTCCTTTTTGCGGATTTGATGATTTGTTGATGCGGATTCGCCTATGTTCCCCTATAAATAATTCCGTTTCGTGACTGTGGATTTCTGTGATTTCATTTCCGGCTCTCCTATCACGTTAACCGATTTACTTTTCATCCGATTGTGCACCTGATCCAACTTGATACGTCTACTGATTACCTGATTTGGAGAGTACCACGCCATCGAAACTCCATTGCGTGCCCCGTGGCCTGTTGAGTATTTGAGCTAGTATCCTTCGTAGATCCATCTTCATGGACGGATATCAAGGGAAGAGAGGGACCTGTCTTCTTGTGGTTAGCTTGTGTTTATGCATCCAAGTGGTCACTTTTCTTCTTGTTTGAGTGATGTGGCATTTAGGACACTTCATGAACTTAATGTTGTATACAGTCTTTCCTTCTTTCCTCAATTTTGTTATTATTTTGGTTTCAGCACGGGTCTTCTCATAGTTTAGGACGGTTTACGAGCCGCTATGATTGCTTGGGTTGAAAAAAGCCTGTAGTTATTTCAAATACACTCCCAATCTATAGCAGAGTGGTAATTCTGTTTGTCTTGTGTCCTTTGGTCCGTCTCCTTGTTCGTTCCATGCACGATTCTTCTCATGAAATTCCTAAGATATTTGTTCCGTTGGAACATTTTGAAAAGAAAGTTTTTTTGATTCTTCTCAGTTCTGGTGTGCTGCATTAACTTTTGGCTCTCTTAATTAACGTTCGAACGCACGACCTTTTATGGCTATTTGAGAGGTTGATGTGCAAGTTTATTATTTTTTCTAAGTGTGTTTGCTCGTGATATAACGTTGTCTTCACTGTGTGTGTGCCTCTTCAATGGGCGAGCGCTTGATAAAAGCGAAGATGTAATCAGCCTATCTGACTCGGGGTTTCGGCCTAATGCTTGGAAGTGTACTCTTTCCAGGGGCTTGCGCTTGGCTTTCAGGGAGAAATTCGGATATGAATGAAGCCATCGATGTTCCTTTGAATTAGTCGTACACGTTACTACTGAATTTGAGTCACTTTTATAGGCACAAATCCGGTAATTCCTAAATTGTTTGTCCGGGTAGTATTCTTCCAGAAGTCCTCTGGTTCCGTTCGTTGTTACTTTCAAATCAATCAAAGTAAAGAACCAGGTTACGTCAAATGTAGTCAGCGTTCGGTCTTCCTCCACGAATACATTGTATCTTTTTCTCAGGAAGTGGTGCGCGTTGGTTACGATGTTGTTTTATTCGCGTATCAGTGGTTTCAGGCGTTTCCAAGTCTCTTGAGTTTGAGCGGGATGCATCATTTATGTGCTTTCGTTAATCCGTAGCGTTTTATGTCTCAGCCCTCATTCTTTGGTTTTCCTGTTCATATCTTGTAGCTTTTCCAGAGCTTTGTTAATTTTCTTTTCCAATTTTGCAATTGTGTCGACGTCGAGCAAATGGTAAATGATGATTCCGTTTGGCAGTTTGTATTCTCAGTGATGTTGAAGGGTTGAACGGAAACTGTTCCTCAGTAGTATTATGCTGCGTTACACAATGCACATCCAACTAAGAACCTGTTATTGTTCCACAGACCAGATATAAACACAAGTGAAACCAATTTGATCTTTCTAAGTCGAACGTAAGAATCGAAGGTAAAAAAGTGATCACACTGAAACGCAAGTGGTACTCGATAGGCAACGGGTCCCAAAGTCTCGTGTAAGTTATGCCCAAAAGGTATGACAAAGTACTGTAATGGATAAGCTGGATTATATCCGGAGTAGGATCACGGTAACAAGGTGACGGCAACGGAATGTCGTGTGTCTGAAAATGAAACTGCTGGCGTTAATGGAGGGACACGAATAAGTCAGTTGGAACGCGTATACCCACAACACTCCACAGAAGAACACTGAATTGAAGGACGACGTTTACTGATGGAGCGCAGACAGAATTTAGAAACTGTTGCTAACGCAGTTCGGGGCCATGCACAAGTCAGGGAACATAGGGAAACCACACGGTCAAACAAGTCATTCCTGACATAGGCTATTGCCCCTCGACACGTCCTCCGGTTCGGATCTCGTCGACATATTTGCATTTGGAAGGTAAAAAAGAAAGGCAAAGACAGCATAAGTTCAGCGGAGCGTTCAAGCACCGACGATACACTACAAAATGGTCGCATTTTCCGATGGCGCGAAAATTTGAAAAGCAACTGCCGAGTTAAGGATGTAGCCCGCTCCAATTCGCACATCGGGAAGACAGAAAAGCCCATTGTCTTCATTTTTTGCGGGATAATTCGTTATTATTGAAGTAAAACATGAGGACCACTCTCTGTGCTCTTTCTGCTGTATTTTTCAGAAGTGAACACTGAGTGTATCGCAGATTTTTTCGACAGACGACGAACGGCACCCTGTATATCAGGCAGTTGTCCATTTAAGCAACGCCCACTTATCCCAGTTATTGTCAAATTCGATGCGTAAAGAATTCCTCGAAAAGACAATCACTTTTCACTAGATGTTTTTGGGACTGACTATATATTAGCAGCATTCGGAATGCCCCCAAAACCGGAAAAGTTCCACTACCGTATCACAAGTCTGTGGCTCGAAAAGACCGCTCCAATTATCGTTGGTTTCTTTCGGTTGCATAGAAACCCCGGGGATTACGGACCTCCTATTGTGGCAACGTTTTCGCTTTCTCGTCATCAGTGGAATTTTGTGTTTGAGCAATTACTAATAAAATATGCAGATTTTTAGTGTTGTGTTCGACACAGAAGTTGGAATAATTCGGAAATCTAAGTGGGTGTGAAGGTTTTGTCGCGCGGGTATATATATTTCTACATCACATTGGTGTTGGTTATCAGACAGCTAAGTGTAAATGAACGTGAGGTTGAGTCTTGCATCTCCATCCATAGTCACTCCAAAGGTTTGTCCGTTCGTTTCAGTCGTCGCTATAGCAACGGTCGTACTAATCTAATCATGTATAACCATTCGTTCTCTCTAATTACACCTGGCCTCATCATCTCCGTCACCGCTGTCATGGTCAATGTGGTCGTTATGTCGGGGGAGGAGGGGTGGTAGACCATGTGATACGGTCATGGACCACGTGACTGCATGTGACCACGAAACAACCTGTTGTAGTCGTATATAACCCGACACGACACCACCACCGTCGCCACCAGCATCACCACCACAGTAGCGTCAGCAGCTACTGACGTGATGAAGTATGGCGAAATTGCATTCGCGCGTACTTATTCACGTAGGCCTCACTGTGGAGTAACTTGTGCAATTGACGTTGTTACGCCTCAGTGATAACAATTAATTCACTCATTTTCCCTCAGATGCGTAAATCACATTTTGCATGGGATTTGCTTCATCAGCGCCACCAACGTCATCCTCGTCACTGTTCTCACCACCATCGTCATCTCCATCATTGCCGTCCCCGTCATTATCATTGTACATGTACCTTATTCTCGATCACATGAACATTTGTACTGAACGCACATACACACACACACACACATATATATATATATATATACGGATTCAGTGAATTTGTTCTGCACACCAAGTAAAACTCGTGTGTTATTACGAAAAAATCCTGTCATTAACATCAATCCGCTTGCCGTATAGGACAACGTATTTGGGTGACGTGACAATACACCGTGCTAGGTTGATAAAAAGTGTGCTACATTATTGCCTGGACCCCATCACTGGACTTGAGAAATCCGATGCCGACTTACGGTATGCGTCCGTTCTTACAGACACATCTCATCTACCTAATTTTTACTGGCCCAAATGAAGCCAAGCAATAGCTGATATCATCAGTGAGCACGGATTTCTTTCGTTCCCCTCGTCTTGTTCTCTCGGATTTTCGTAAGTGGCTTATACACAAGCCTAATTATCTGAATACCAGACTGGAACTTGTTCGAATGTTAGAAGGAACTGTGTCCATGTGTAGCATCTACAGGGGTTTCCTGACTGACCTGAGAAAGACAAGAACAGGAAAACCAGCTTGAGTCGAATCCCAATTAGCGCATCCGCCAGCATCAACACTTATACAGCCAAAACAATATGGTGGTCATTAGGGGACACGCTACATTTCCCGTGCTCTTTTTGGATCTAGGGTTAAAAGGGCATGGTGGACGAAGAATTGGATCAGTCGCCGGAAGCGAATTCCATGAGACTTGGGTGTTAAACGAAGGACTTCAGAGAACAAGGGGGAAGACTTCTTTCAGAAGTACTACCACCAGTACGGCCGACTGCGGAGTTAGAAGCCGGGAGTGGTCTTCAGAGAAACAAATTTATACATAGTGGAACACTAATTTCATGTGAGTGAGAACGATTAAAATCAGCCGGTTCAAGATCAGTCGTATCCATAGTTGCGTGTGTTGAAGCCATTGTACTAGTCGGTCGCCCGATCCAGAATAGGTCTCTTATTCGAATCTGCACCTCCAGCCATTTCGAAGCTGAGTGCACTCTGCAAGACAATCGAATTTTTCCAAACAAACTGGTGGCCGACTGAGTGAGCCAGGTGTCTCTCTTTTGGGGAACCTCGTCGGGCTAGTGGAACACAACAGGAGGCACATTCTTATTTAGTTTGGCACGTCACACTTACCAAGCCACTGTGCACCGACGGATTTTTATGGCATTTTATATACAGGACGCTTGCCAGAGGAAAAACGACCCTCTCGGCGCTGCTGCTGATTATCCGCGGTAGATTACTCACTGACTGCGATTCTATCTTATTCATAACTGATCATCATCCTTGGGAAAATGTAAGAACACAGGGACACCTTTTGTAGGCACACCATACAATTGTAAAACCGATCTAGGGAACAGTTCTACTAAAGTCACAAATTAAAAATCGCAACTGAGAAACTGGTGGCAAAAGAACAGAGAAGCTTTCCACCCATTCCATCTGAAATGAAACCGGTTCTGGTGTGCGGATCGGAAGCATAGTTTTAACATCCAGATACGTTGAACCTTCCTTTCCCCTCTTCCTTTCGTTCCTCTCTCGATACCTAACTCTTCCCGGCCAACTTGCTCGTAATGACACTGATTTTGGTTGCTGTTTATTTTCGGTTCGATGTATTACCCTTCTTTGTCTCGTCCTTGTGCTCTCTAGTTGAGATTATTTTACGGACATTTGGTGCATTCACGGGTCACTTGACTTGGGACAGCTTGTTTCGTCACAGTTCACTTTCGTTTTATCGCTCACGTTGGTTGACTGTAGACGTTCCGTTCGTTCACAGTGATTTTCGGCTGCCACGCTCAGGCAAGTGTTATTGCACCTGATCAAGCGTGCAGACTCTCTTATGTTTGATTGAACCACGGGACAGGTACTTTCTGTTTATTCTCTTTCATCGGGTGTTCATTTTTTACGCAGATTTTGTCCTATTTTTTGATTAATTTTTGGCTGGACAGTGACTGAGACTCATTGTCAAAGGTATGGTTGTTGTGTATATAATTTCAAACTCATGAATAATACCGTAGAATTTGCGGAGCAATCTTGTTCTTTCTTTAGCTCCGCATCAATTTGGGCTACGCGTTGCTTTGAGGATTCGAAGTGCTATCCAGAACGTGGGAAGTCTATTTTTTCGCGAATCGCACTGTCAATCGCTGATCGACTTCACCAAGACTCGAACGTTTGGTCGTTACAATAGTCATTGATGACAAAAGAAGCGTGGAAAATCTTNGTACTTGAACACCGTTGTCTTGGTAATATTGGTAGAATGTGATAGTTTAACCGTGTTAGACCTGGATGATTTGGTTTTGGAAGTCAATCAGTCCCTTGGACAGACGTTGAATCTGGGTAGATTAATATGTTTGGGAGAAGTGTTACGAATGCTTGAAAATCGACTCCGTCGGCATACGCTGTTCTTCGAGGCGGGTAATAGCTGAAAGATGGGTCATGGTGGGCAGCCCATGACTTTGAGAAAAGGTGGGTAGGTTGAGTTAGGTTTGCGGGTTGCGGTCCATGAGTTCCGTCCTCTCCCAGCACGATGGTTAGAGACTTTAGACGCTATGCCATGATACCACCGCAGTCAGCATCGGGAAATTATCCCTTCAGTAAAAGAACTTAAATAGTGGTTAGTGCATATAACCTCATTATTGCATTATACTGCGGTCAGAGGGCGCGAAGGAGGTGTGCACTTACCGCAGGGGTCATCTAGCCACTGAAGCCATCTGAACGCAATCGGGTATTATGACATTGGCTTGGATCCCAAATTAAGTCCGTAGGTTTCCAAATTCATTGGTTTATTTCTCGTCTCATTGTTGTGGTTGCGCAAACTAATCAAGTACAGATCACCGCTCGGCTGGCAACCAAAGATGCATGATGTAGCTGATTGATTTCAATTTGGTTTTTAAGGGAGCACAAGCAACCACCAGTGGTCGATGCCCACGCCATTCGGCGGTGTCCACCGCTGTTTGGTTGTCATTTTGCAATGTCGACATTATCAAATGGGTTACTAATGAGTAGTTAGCAGCGGGACTAATATTCAGATAACATTCGCTCAATTTTTTGTGCCGTGGCGTTGGAAATCCAAAATCGTCGGTTGTTCACGGATATTACCACGAGAAACAGCCCATCTCTGAAAGAAATCACAGGAGCATATTTGAATTTCAAACATCGTCATTGCGTGTCACCTCGACTGGTGATGAAAATTTTGCGATCTAAATGCGAAGCTCGGTGAACAGATCCCCACGAAAACCAACCTGACCCGCAACCAGCACAAATTTTCAAATCCAGTGACACAACGTTTGGAAAATCAATAGTTGAAATGTAAAACCCGATTTGTTTCCAATGACTATATTTTGTTTGGTCAATTATCCCACTAAAAATCTAGCGGTTTCGTCATCTTTCGAATGTTATGCTAGTATAATACTATATACTTTATTACAATGTATATACTGTAATGCTGCTAATATATATTATTATTCTCTGATCATCGCTTAGTAGCTACAAACCATTAGTAGCCATAGGCTATGGTTCGGTATTCTCGGCCTGAAGAACCCTTTTCTGATGGTTTGTCATTAGTAAGCGATGATCAGAGATTCATAATATATCTTAACAGCATTACAATAATATAATCATTACAGTGCAGCCTATTGTGTTATACTTGTATAACATTCGAAAGATGACGAAGCCGCTAGATTTTTAGTAGAATAATTGATCAAAAAAATATAGCCATTGAAGATAAATCGGGTTTTCCACTTCAACTATACCAATGGATTTGAAAATTTGTGTTGCTCTTGGGTCAGTTTGTTGGTTTTTTTGGTGTTCTTATCGCTGAGCTTGGCGATTGTGATAAGCTGTTTGTGATTTGGATATCAGAATTATTGATCAGAAATCTGTAAAAACCTCTTCCCATCGAGAAGTCGTTTGTTAGACAGTGAAATTTAAAAGGCCCATTGAGAATATGATCTGTTAGCCAAATAGCTAGGATGGTCGACTGAGCACCGTTTGCCTTGGATTCGTGTCCGAGTTTGATCGCGGAGGATATGAACTGGGTTTTCTAATAAGGATGAAACAAATTGTACAATGCCTCCACGGTTTTTCAAGGTGATTCGAGCAACGAGTAATTTATTTTATGTATCTCAAAAGATGCCAATTTTTTCAAAAGACCAGATTCAGAGGTTGTTTTTCTTAGTAATATTCTGGAAATGCTAACTGGTAAAATACTGACCCACAGATAACTGGACCACAGGCTCACTACTTTGGATTCTGTTTATCCATTTTAATAACTTAATAGAAATAGGCTGATCTAGTAGTTCTCAGAAGAATCACTGTGAATTTCTGTCTGGTATCCATAAGCAATGCCTTACTCACTCACTCACTCACACACTCACTCACTCCCTCACTCCCACTCTCACTCTCAGTCACTTCCGCTCACTCACTCACCCACCCACTCACTCGCTCATTCCCTCTTCCATGTCCTGAAATATCACTCATGCATATCGAATCGCATTTCGTGCTCTCACAGGAACAAGTTGGTGACGATGAGGCGCGTCGTCGTGCGAAACGCCGAGAGCGGAACCGTGTGGCCGCAGCCAAGTGTCGTCAGCGTCGACAAGACCAAATCATGCGGTTGCAATATCAGGTAGACTCACTGAAGAAAGCTGGTCAGGATCTCTGTTCGTCCATTCAATCACTGGATGAGGAACGAGCGCGTCTGGTTGAACTTATTCAACAACATGGGGTAAGAACCATGTGCACTGTTATTATTTTCATGATATGATTAAGGGATGACTGTTACCCCCATAGCCATCAGGGCCGACAACACAAGGAGAGGGGGGAAGCGCCATCTGTAACCCTGAAATTTTGAGTGGCATAGAATCAAATAAAGTCTCACTGGGTCAGGTGTGATAACGAACTGATCGACAGGGAACTGCAGTCTACCATCAAAATGACCGGCGGATGTGGGATTCGAACCTCTGACCCTTTCGCTGCCAGACGATGGACCCACTTGAGCAGCTCCGACCAGTTAACTGATTGCAATTTTGAACCCCTCCTCACTTTTTTGTATGGAAACCATCACAGTTGAACTCTGCCGATCTTCACTGCTCACGGTGCTCTGAGCTGGACGGAACACGAATGTCCAAGTAGATTTACAGATCTTTCTTCTTCAAGGACTCACGTCAAGCGGGAACTTCGCTATGGATTCGCGTTGCTGATGAAAGGCTGATTAGTTCAATTTGCCCACCAGTTAGTGTGTAATTTCGGGGACGGTCCGGCAGAGTACATTCTATCGATGCTGCCAAACGTTGCCAAAGGTAACTTATTTTAGCGTATATTTTTGTAAAAACAATTGTTTAGTTGAAATTGGACAAACGTATTTGAAGGTAAGCCCATTTCCATCGGAGAATGGGATATCCACACGTACTTTCCACATTTAAACCCTACACCGTTAGACGGAATCAAAGCGACGACCTTCCACTTACCACGCAAACCTGCTCTGGAACGTAAATCACGTGAATAGACTATCCATTTTATTGGGACTATCTTCTCGTTTTACCCGAAAGCCCCTGAACAATCCGGTCAACACGAAAACAGTTATTTTTTCAACCTTTTTGGGACTGTTCTCAGGTGTATTTAAATTGTCAAAGAAGTTCATGATTTTCTTAAGTATAATGCTTTGAATGTACCGGCAACTTCCTGCTAGAATAGTACAATTTGCATGAACATTCCAATAGTTTGAATTATATATATATATATATATATATATATATATATATATATATATATATTGCAACGTTCATTGATTGAATGTGCTGTACATGCATCCGTGCCCATATTCGACGATCAAGCAGTAAGCATTCTGCAAAGACGGAGTGTATGTCTGTAGGCAGACAATGTGCATGCAGTGGCATTTCAGTTAATCATTAACTTTGCACCAACGTGCCCTGATATTAGTTGCTGCCTCAAAGCATTGGGAACTCAAGAAAAAATGAACGACAAATAGTCAAAGGTGGACTGAAAAATATTTAGTTGAAAAAATTACATTGAAGGAGAAATATTACTAATACAAGTACATCCCTGATTGCGGCATTGAGCACTATCACCTATCGCCTGCGACCATCATCTGGGTATCTTGTGGACTCCAACCCGATAGTCCACTGGTAAAGATTTTCATACATTTTTGCAACATCATCAACTGACTTCCTTGGTCCATCTTCCAATCATTACCTCACCCGAAGAATGGCACACAATGTGTGCGTTTTTCGGGCATGCACAAAACATGACCCAACCATCCTAACCTATTCATATTCAATGCATCTTCTAACTATTGAATCATGGGACTCAGTATCTTACGTTGAATCTCTGAGTTACGGAGGACATTCTTCTGTCACACCGGTGTTCAAACACCAAGGGTCGTCACAAATCCTCTCTTAACGACCTTGTTTCTGAGCCATATAGCGGGACCGACCTTACTGTTGCTGTGTGAACTCGACCTTTGGTAGATAACCGACTGTCGCGCCGGCACCACAGATGCCTCAAATTGATGAGTACCAATGAAGTTTTTTGTATGCCCGAAGGCACTGCATGAGATGCTGCCACCCAATTAACTAAATCTTTCTGTCTCACTCAATTCTTCTCCTGCAAGTAAAATTTTAAGCCTTGAGCTAGTCCATTCCTGAAGCGGCATTTTCTATTTTGAAGGCACGCAGCGCATCCTGCACGTAACTGCACTGTCATCTAGACGAGTGAGAGACGCATGCAGTTTATTTGGGACCATACTCAGAAGCACAACATAGTTCGTATATTCTAAGTCAGACGGTTTTCTGTCCGAGCAGATATCAATGCCACTGTTCTCACACAAGGATAAGACTATCTCTAAAACCGTCCCAATTGCAAAACTGAAAGGAACAAATGAAACAGGGCAACTCTGGCTAGCTCTTGTTAAACTACAATGAATGTTAGCATAAGCAAGAACGTGGTTTTGACCGTTCGCATACAGAGATTGTGAAGCGAAGTGAATTTCTGTGGGATACCGTCCGGTGAAATTCAGAGCGTCTGAAACTTGGGTGATTTAATCGCCGAACAATCATATACGACTGTTGTGATAAGTTTCGAGGCTGTAGTCCAATTGCTAGATCCGTGCAAAGGGGATGTCAAGGTTTTGACGGCAATTCAGTGTCATCCGGCTCGCTGGAGATCTCAAGTATTTCTGTGCCAACCTAAACTTCAGGATCACGGTTCCCGACCTTCGCCCCTGTGCATTGAGTCCTAGTGACTGTGCAGCATGGCTCTTCATGTGCATCTATGCCCAAAGAATCCAGTAATAATTAGCTAACTTACCGTCTGGTTAGTAATTCTGAAGACACTTCACAACAGTTGCCTGAATCCAATTTCATACCCCTGAAGCCAGCGTTAGTCTTCGAAGTGTCACAGACGAACGTCTTGACGATCACAGCGACGGTTGTATGAAATGGAGCCGGTATAAAATGACAACAGGCACCACTGCTTATTTTTATCGACGGATTCGTAGACGATGAAATGATTGGGTTGGATACCGCAATACTCGGTCGAACCGTCGAGGTTCGACCAGAATCTTTAACAAGTCTGAATAAAAACCGCCTCATTTTGACATACCGGTGGGGAAACTCTGCTACAAAAGTTGGATATAGTAACGGGTGCTTCCTACAAAACATTTGGAAAACAGTAACAGGTGACTGATTCTCGATGGGCTCCATTCCATTTAGTTTGCTTTGAATCACCTGTTTTTAACTTTTGACGAAATTTCGATGGATTTCGGAACCGGAAAACTTTTAACTCAGGGAATAGGTGACTAGTCCAATAGTAGTGACAATATTTTTTGCAATAATAATTTCCATTGTATGTAGATTTCAACTAATCAGAAAGCTAATGCACGAACAAAGTTGCACTAAGTTTGACCGTTGGGTGATTTTAAAATTGAGGGGAAAATTTCCCAGGTTTTCATTTGTTTCATAATCGCAAATGATCTAATATATGAAATTTTAGGAAGACGAAACAACGATTCCAGGTGTTAGTTGTAAAATGTTGGGTGCAGGCTGAGACCTTCGGTTTTTGATGTTTCCGTGACTGAGGAGTTGACCAAGTCGGAGATCTTTTGAGCGGATTTTTTGTTCCCTGATATTTCCATCAGCAGGAAGCACTTTGAGGTACCTGCGGAGCTTAAAATCGGTCAGGATAGGTTCAGACTTACCAATGGTTCTTCAGGGACTGGTAGTCGAAAATTGTGTACACGATCAAGGTTCTGAGCTCCAAAACGTCCAAGATTACATCAGGGATGGGATTTCGCATCTTATTCTTTCAAGTGTGGACGGCAAACTAATCAACGCTCACATACTGGACCTGTATACAAGTGTTACAGTTACCTGATCGGTCGTAGTCAGAAGGAATGTGTTTGTCATTTCAAAGATCAAAGATCCGCATCTCAGACGCATCGGTCACATTGCCTTTAGAAATCCACTAGGATAATTAACACTGATGTGGTCTTAAATGATCCTACATTTTTTTACGTATTCTGGGACCACGGTTTCTCGTTTTCATCCAAATAGCACCGTGCGGATTTGAAACTGCAGGATATATGATCTTTCCGATTTAGTCAGGCGGACAATCAAGAGTCAGCCGTTCGTTGGGCTTTTGTAATTGACATGGAGCGAGATACTCATTTACGAATTGTTCAATGTTCACTGTTGATTGGTACTAAAAAGAATAACCTAGTCGTAGAAGATAGAAATGAATGTGAATGCCTCATAACTGCACCTTGTGAACAATTCTGGGGGATTTCAAGCTCTCCATGACCAGACAGTTGATGTTGCATTCTTCTTTGTTAATTTCATTTAATTCTGCACACATCGTTAGTCGATTTTTACGCCTTGATTTATTTAAACGCTTTCCTTCATTTTTTTTGAACCTAACAGTTAGCCGGTTGCTCCGAAGTAGACGATTTTCTGGCCTCACTGGCAACAGTAAATGATCTGAGTTTTAAGGAGGAGCAGAACACCAGTATGGAAATTGAAGATAACGAAGAAGAGGAAATGAATTTTGGAACAACTGGTGCTTTCGGATACACGGAAGATATTTTGATGACAAATGCTGTGCAATATCCTAATTCCGGACCAACCACGAGTTGCTCCAGTCCCACCTCACCGTCCAGCCGCAATCCTACGAAATCGGATCTTGACCCAATGGACGTTGGACAGCACGTTGCGACCCACTTGGAACAACAACGTCTACTACGCCCCGAAAGCACTAGTGCTTCGATCACCGTGTCCATAAACGGCACAGTGACCAAAATCAAGCAGGACCAGTTTGACGTAGCCGAACCAAGCCCGGTAGACAGTGGATCGGATGGTTCGGAGTCAAGACAGATCAAGGCAGGGTCGTCCCAGTCTTCTTGTCACTCTCCACCAATTACGAAAACTCGTCTGGTTGTCGCACGCCCATGCACCTTGCTCCCGCCGAAGTGTACACTGGAACCTGTGAACAACAACAACGGTAGCACAACAGTAGATATAATCGATTCAACCAAAGCTGCAATGTCCGTACCCGCGGCTGCTACCAGTACTTCTGCGATCACTACTACCAACGCAAGCAGTACAGGTGCAACTCCCACGACATTGGAAACGCCAATTATATCACGTTTATGGCCATCTAAGCTACAGCAGTTCAGCCCTATCCTCACACCATCAGCATGGAAGATGATACCGAAAGATTGTGGTTCCATCAGTGTGAATCCAAATGGGTCCACACCTACGGCTACGTCAGGTTCAACTGTGACGAATTCATCGGTTGCAGCTGCAGCAGCTGCTTTGCTCCTCTCTAGTCCTTCACTCACTTCCAGCCTAGCTAATCCGGGCTCAACTGCAAATCTGCTTGTCAGTTCTCTGGTAGACTCGATCAATACTGCCGCCGCAACTGCAGCGGTTTCTGGTGGTACAATTCTGTCCACTCCGTCTGCTGGGACTGGTGACCTGACAGCCAATATCAATAGTACCGGTTTTGCCACTACTCCTCTATTTTGTTTGCCTGAGGTGATAGGGGTCACTACGTCGGCCAGCAGTAACCAGCCTTCATTTGTCATTTCTCCGATGAGTAGTCGAGATCGAACTGAGCAACATGCAAGTGAGAAGCTGAATGCAACCATTACACAATGATTGTGGTTTTGTGCAAACGATTGAGCAACACCAGCCGTTCACTACTGTACTGTTATAATATCTTCTTTTGGTTCCAACGAATAGTGTAAAAATGAACTGTTTTTCGGCTGTTCAATCGCGCTAAACTGCAGCTGGGTAATTTTGCCGAACTCGATCTCTTCCGGCTGACACATTTCGTCGACCATATCTGCTCAATGCCCGTACCGCTAAGATGATTTTGTCTGGACACACTGGGTCGTTTTCTGTTTGCTCAATCGGTTGGATTTTGTTTTCTTTGTTCCCTCCCTCCCAAACGCACCATTGGGAAACCTGCTAACCTGTTCACATTTCGTCATAATCCACGGCACACTTTCAGTCCTATCATCCTATCCATAACCAACGGCAGCTTGACCTTTTTGTGCAGGCCGTGGTCTTCGTGCGTGGTATTCTTCTTGTGCACACACCTATATAGAGAGATTTGCATCATTTATCCGTCTTTACTTGTTTTTTTTCTGTTGATTTATGACCTGCACTGCTTTGCTCTCTTCT
This sequence comes from Fasciolopsis buskii, assembly GCA_008360955.1. Classification (NCBI taxonomy): domain Eukaryota; kingdom Metazoa; phylum Platyhelminthes; class Trematoda; order Plagiorchiida; family Fasciolidae; genus Fasciolopsis; species Fasciolopsis buskii. The sequence continues at coordinate 34,905 of LUCM01008494.1, forward strand.
TACTTCTCGATCCACCTCTTGCCTTGTCGAGCCCCTTTAATTTGCATTAGCTACGCCCTTGTTCGTGGGTATCACATTTCCTCATTTCACTCTCTTTTCCAATGTGATGAGTGTGTGATCTTGAGCGAAGCATTTGCCCTCACGTCTTTCTTTACACATACACACAAATACACACACACACTCAAGCGAACGCGTATGCGACAGTCTGCGCGGCACTGTAACCGAAGTTTACAAGCCTCCTGATCCCTGTCCGACCCGTTTCACATATTCGGGGAGTGTCTATGCACCTACCGCCACTGCTACTACTGCTAATGTTACTACTACTATTACTGTTTCTACCACTGTCACTACTACTACTACTATTACTACTTCAGTGGAAGGCTGCGGTCGAGCGTTTGAAATGGTCGCAACGCATTCCCTTGCTGTCCTGTTCCGTTTACTTGGGCAAATTCTCCACACAGATTTAGGTTTGTTTGCTCGGTTGTAGATATACACACGCACGTACTGCTTGAATTCAGACAAAATCATCATATTTTTAATATCCACTCTATAACAAAAGATGACGGTGGCAACTGCCTATATTCACGAACTTGATAATCCCTGTGGTTGCGTCATGCATATAAATCAACATACGATTACATTGTTAGAGTGTTCTCTGATGTATGCTTGTTCATACTATTTCTTTTTTGTTCAACGGACCCAGAGTTACCTATGTGAAATCTACCTCTTTTTGCTCTTACCACCCTCGTCCCCGGATCGATGCTTGTCACGTGATCAATACGCATACTACCTACGCTCTTGTTCACCTCCTTCCCACTTTCCTTATTGCACATCTTACATCTATCTCCTCACGTCCAAATGCCCCTTGCCTACCTGTAGACGAGGGTCATACGGAGAGTCCGTTATTCGCCCCTATTTGATATATCCTTCCCATTAAGTGACCACCATAGACGGACACATACATATACACCTAAACACCCGACAGAATCTAAACCGTCTACATTCTGATACCGGAGTGGTCATGCTCGCGTGGAGTGAGACATGTGATCCAGTTAATTCAGTGTCATCCACATCAACGTCATCACAACCAGCTACAGATTGTTTTCGATTCTTTTCTTCACCTTCCCCTATGTCTTTAGTAAAACACCCACTCGTATGTTTATTTACCTATTATTTCGTTCCAACTATTTCGGCATTAGTTCATCAGTTGATTTCTTCTCGTCTCTATTTATTTGTTTATTTAATAAGTTTTTGGTCACCTTCCTTTGTTTTGTATCAATTTCAATTTTCCACACTCCTTTTTTGTTTGTTTTCTTTTCCGGTCACTCGTCTGCCTGAAACACCCGATCCAGCATGTGTGGCTCTCTCCGCTTCGACACCTTTCCTCGTCGTCTATTTACTTACAGGCCACCTGCACTGTCCTTGGCCAATCCCAGTCACTCGACGAGCTATATAAACTGAAGTTTTGATGTATCCAAGTGTATGTGCGTATGTTTCGTCCTCCAACGTGTTCAGGATTTAATTCCAAGCTGCCTTTGTCCACCTTTCGTGTGTACGCTCGTCAAACGATGACGATTTAATCTGTGTTTCTATTCCCCTTTTCCGCCCTCCGTCCTTTAACCTCGATTCTTCAGTCATTACTCGTCATAGATGCAAACGAATACCTTATGCAGAGGCAGCATACTAATTGTAGCAAAAGATGGTTATGAAATCCAAACATGTGTTTGGTCACGAGTACATAACTACGTACTTGCATACATGCACACGAGTTTTTCGCTAATCACACTTTTCTGTATTCCTGTCTACCTTACTAGACCAGTAATCGAAAAACAAGCACGAATACAGGACAGCAGTTTGACAACAATATCAAAGAACAAATGCGAACTAACGCGTTCGGACTCGCTGCATTACCAGCATAAATCTCTGATTTGTGGAAGTCTGTGTGTATGCGTGTGTGCGTGGGTTAAATTGACACGTATTCATCACCATCACCATTTTCATCATCATTACCACCTGTGATTACTTTTCTTTCGTTATATTCGACTTATACAGCGTATTCCTTTGTCTCAAGGCACCCTCGTCCCTGGACCCTGTCTCCATCTCATATTGAACAACGGTACGCATACACATCTGTGGTACTTGGTTATTGTGCATTATTTCTCACTCCAACCCCTTCCCTGTACCCTACAACGCACACAAGATCAATTTCAGCATCGAAGCCTTTTTCAAATGTTTACTACAACTAAAAATGCCTCATGCCAGTCAATTCTTGCGCGCGCCGGGCCACCTTGAAAAGATCCTAGTTCTCAGCACTAGATCCAACGATATAGGACTGAATGAGGACGTCGTTCTTTATAAATTCTCATTCATTTTCATCCTCGTCATCATCATCATCATCGTCATCATCATCATCCTCATAATCATACCTATGACCACCAATACCGCCGTGATCATCAGTATCATCAGTGTTCGCCGTAAGATGTTTGCATATACCAACATACGTGCATCCGTAAAATGCAATGATTTGAATGAGTGGGGAAAAGTTGTAACGGCTGTGTTACTAGCTACGTACGCACAGGCGCACACGTGCACGCACATGCATAAAATCCCACGTAAACGTAGCTTCTTCATGTGATGTTATCATTTTCATCTCGTTGGCAGCCTTGTTGAAGAGTGCTTTTTCTCTCTCCGACTCCACCAACTTGGATTTTCCCCCTTTTTTGTGCTCTCTCTTTCTTTCTGTCTCCCTCTCTCTCTCCCTCCCAACTGATGTTTTCTTTTCCCATCTGTAGTGAGTATTAATCAGACAAGCCTATCTTGCATAGTCAGACTAGTTTTGTCAAAAGAAATGACAATGCTAATGATAATAACAATGGCAGTAATAAATATGTTGAAACAATAGTCAAAAATCTCAAAATTCTATTCGTTCACACAAATGACGAACTAACAAGCATACATTATAATGACTGCTTCCGGAGTAAGGTCGGTTGACGCACCCATGCACCCCCCTTTTAATTGTACGTGCGAATACCAATTGTAATGTACAACCACCAACTGTCTTTCCAGGGAGGCGTTCGCTAGTATGCGTTTGCCTTCGAAATGGCACAAGGAGCGTGATTGACACACACCTAGAACATTGATATACATACATATACATATATACTTATGTGTAGTTCTGGATGAAACAATTTATCATCCGGTTTTCCATTGTGAGACCCGCAATCACATCCTCCTTCTCTTCGTCGTCGTTATTCTTCCCCGACCAAACGTGCACAGATATACGTACACATACACACTAGGTAAACTGGTGCATCCGGGGCTTAGCCGAGAACTTTAGTATACGCTTGAGGACAAGACTTTATTATGCCTGAAGCCATTTACGGTAATGACATGTGCACCGCGTCTTGAGTGGGATGTCCTTGTTTATTTTGAAAAAACACCTCAGTTGTCTTTGTTTCTTCCATCTTGTCCGGCGACCCCGTATATTCAATCAATCAGTCATTCACTCAACCAGTCAGTCAGTCAAAGCAATCAATCAATCAAAATCGTTTCCAATGAATCAATCGATCAAACCAGCAAGCAAACAACTATCATGAACCCCATTTGCTCAAACACTTTTGAGTCGAACTGACGGTGGTGAAGAAGTACCTGAAGTACGCTGTTAGTCCTCAGTGTCTCCCTGTGTGCCGGGAAGTCTCTGTTGTTCATGCATCGTTTTGCTCTGTTACGCTCGAGAGTAAGTCTCTCACAAGTTGTAGTCACATACGGGGAGACTGGCGGATAGACGGATATGAACAGAGGTTGTTGTTCCACTTCAACCGCAGTTCTCAAAGCCTCAGCGTCGTGTCTGTGTCCGTCCATTAATTGCTATGTTCATCCCGTCCCAACTCGTTCACTCTAATGCACCATAACAATCGAAATTTAATTTGAAGCAATTTGCCATCCCTTCCCGCTCACTATTCTTGTTTGATTTGCCTGATAATTTCCCATTTCCAACAAATGCATACTCACACAAACAAGAACAAGTGTATATCTTGGAATGCACCAGTTCGACATTCTTCACTGTAACTGAAATGTTCGCACTCCTTCCTCCCCACTGGTATCAGCATCATCATCACCATCATCATCATCAGTACTTTATAGTGTAATGATAGCAGGCGGTTGGATGAGAATCTTCAGATGTCCATAATAACGAAATTGTTACTGACGAAAATGCAGAGGGTTGTACTATTACTAATACGATCCTTCTGCACAGAAAATGTTTTCCCCCTGCCTTGTTCCACTGTCTGACTAGGTTCATGTTAAGACATCTAAAAGACGGATTGGTGACAGGTTACCTGCAAAGCGTCCGGAGACCGACACCTAAAGATAACTCTGATGGAATGGAATAGAATAAATGGACGAACAGCCGAGAAATAGGACTAATTAGACAGATGGTGATAAGCTGCTGGCATCTGATATTTTGTCCAATGGTTTTCTCCTATCGGTCCGAATTCATTGGGGAAGTGTATCATGTTACAAATTCGGACAACGGGCATGACAGCCATGGTTGTCTGTTGCATCAGTCGTTGCGTATGATTTCTGCTCCCGTTTGGGAGAAACTGCGCCAATGCTGTGGTTGAGAATAAGTGGGAGAGTAGGGTGGAGCGAATACTATCGCAATCCATGGTAAATTTCCGCTAGATCCGATTCCCGGGTAGCTAGTCGCACTATTGGATTCGAATGCTCTCGATCAGGTCGATCGATCAAGTCGAGTGGTTGTGGGTGGCGTGATGATGCATCTCAATGAGGGTGGACGGACCGTAAGATTTTGCCATAATCTCCACCAAAAGTTGAATATGCTAGTGGTGTTTGGCTGTGTGGAACAGTTTGGGAGTATGGGACACTCACTCATTCTTTATTTGCTTGAGCCAGATAAGGTTGTTTATGGACGAAGTCCATACTTCCCATCGGTTCTATTCACTGGCATAGTATTCGCATCCCAGTATACGAGCGTGCAATAGCTAGAATATTGGTATTGAAAGCTTCAGTTCCTACCTTGGTAAACGTTTCTGAGTAACACCCAGATGGGCCTACGGCAAGCAGCTGAAAACTAGTTATCTGATTTGCATGGAGCAACAAATCACCGTCAAGATTAGTGCAATGTTTAACTAATCATCAGCGGATGCAAGGAGCAAGAATCGCTCATAGTCTGACGTAGTATACCCGCGTTCATGAACTCGTGGATGCTGCGTTAGCTTGAAGCATCATGATCGTTCTCTACTCATCTGGATGTTCGTGGAATTCCTAACTGTTCTGCCCCACTGATGGGCATCTCCGCTTCTGGTGATAGACGCTTCATCGTCTTTCGCCATTTGACTGTAACGATGGGTCACTATCTTGTTCGAAGACTGTTCGTTGATGGCGTCTATGTCGAAAACCCACGAGCATCAGCCGGCAATAAATTCGCCTTTCAAGACCGACTGTTGGTTCATTTTGGGAAAATTCGTGTAGAAAGTGTAAGGCAATAAATGCACTTTCTGTCCAAATTGTCGGTATTATGTCCTACTAAAATCACGCTGCTTAGAAATGCAGTCGTCGACTGATTGTCTCCATCGGCACTGAATAGAGAACCGCTATAGTTTACAGCATAAAATAAGTCACAGGAGGAAGTGAGCGGTAGTAGTTTTATTTGTAAGTGGAAAAATCCGTTCCCTGCTCAAAGTCAGCAACCACGAAGAACATTCGTCAGATTTTTCTGTCCAATTCGATGGCCGATACTGATCGACTGTTTTGCTCCGCAAACATAGCAAGAATTTGTACTTTCGATTTGTTCTCGGATCATCGCTAACCGGTTTAGAAATGTTCCATGGGAACTAATTTTAAGTTCTGTTTTCAGAATGCCTTCCACCAGAAGCAACAGTGGCTTCCGATCCAGCTACTGACGTCGAGGCAAACTCCTTTGTGTTTAGACACATCAAATTTACGGAGTAATGTAGCCGTGGGTCCAAGTAAAACATTCAAGTATCAGGCGGTAGTATCAGAAGAGTTACTGAATTATTTTCAAAAGGCTCTTACGATGGAATTGTGATCTGAGTACAGATCGCATGCTATCAGAATTTTAAGACGAAGGATTAGACCACTTGGTGAGGGGGAAAAAGAAGGAAAGAAAGGAGACATCTTGTATCCTTCATCACACATGATGCCTTCTCTATCCCCCACCTTCACGTGATTGGCTATCCATAAGGATCTAATATTCGTATGTCAGCGGATACTACCCGGTTGCCCAAATCGAAGTGTAGGCAACAAGACGACTTGGGGGGATGTTTGGTGTGTCTCCTTCGGACATGTCTTCCATCTGATTCTGAAACCCCGATTGACAAATTTCTGAATAGAATAGAGTGTACTCGAGCCAAAGATCGGATGTGGGAAATGTATTGCACAAATAGTAGCCCTGAAATACCACCGATCCGACAATACACTTGAAAGCTATTCGAGAGTGAAGACTCAAAAGAGCGACACCAGCGAAAAGATACAAGTCCAATTAAACAAATGCCGCAGAATCATTACCGCCCTTCAAATCTGGCCGAAGAGGAAATGATGCTTGGACCTGCTCAATTTCTTCGGAAAGACTGATACCACTACATATTGCTCAGGTCATAGGCTGTTCAAATGGGGCTAAAACATTCTGGGTGCCCAGTACACCGCTTTACCACAGATGCCGGTGAGCATACAGCCATGTGCCGCCCGTGATTCGTTCAAATTCGGGGTTTAGCCGTCTCCGCTTCTAATAAAGACAGTCAATAGATGACTGGCCGGACTAACGCCCATTAGGAATTGGAATTTTCCGGAATGAGCTAAATATATAGCTTCGATTGATGGGCAGTACTCAATCGATATAGGTTCAAAATTCAGGCTACTCATTTTATGGTATGCCATAGAGATTGTTCGAATGCAAGGAACATTAGGCAAATCTCGAACAAATTAGAACAACGACGGACTCTAATCGAGTCGTGGGTTTCGGTATCGCAGTCACTCAGTATTAATGCAATTTTAAACTAAACGCCACCGGTTGAGAATTGCCTGTCTTCGACGTGTTTTGACGTGGAAATAAAGGCCAGTTGTTGGATGAAAATGGCGAATCTATTGGCCTATTATACATGTAAAGTGGACCACGCTAGTCAAAATCAAACCAGTGACCTTCCAATTAAAAGGCGAGGGCCCTTCTCGCTGAGCCACCACGCAAAGGACTATCGGAAACGAAGTACCTCCGTATCTATTGATATACAGCGGCTATCTCGATTTTATTCATCGTTTTAGACTCGTTGGAGGCTCTGCTAGAACGCAATAGCGTGACTGAACAGAATCCAAAAGAAGTTGTGCGATTTTTCTACCATTCAGATTCCAGATGACCTGGAAAAATTTCTCCGTATTTTCTTTTGAATCTGTGCAATCTAGGACGTCTAAATTAGGGATTTCGAAATCCATTCTTGCTAATCACCATATATTGTAAAAATAGAATCTCTTGTGACACATTCGCCGTTGACAGTTTTCACTCGATACCACTTCTGTCAGTCCTCCAAAATACCCGGGCCTAGTCGAATTCTAATTATTCTGCACAACATGGTCACGGTTGACTGGCCAAAAATTCTAACCAACTTTCTCTTTCCTCTCGGTCGCTCCAGTGCGACCAGTTGATCGACTTTGTCGACCTTCGACTTGTCTCGCGGAAATGCACCCTCAAATGCCCTCACTCCTTCTCACAAACGCTTTCGCAATGAGATGGGTGAATCCACGTCACTCTGAGACGACACAACCTTGGAGATAACCTTACAACTTGCCTGTTCTGCCAACAATGAGATATGTTGTATATTGCAGAGTTTTTATGCTGTCACGAGGAGCCAGTTGATATATTTCAACATTATTTTTGCTCTTAAGTGCTATATACATAATCACTAAAATAACATCGATGTAGCAAGCTGGGAAAAGTGTCTGCAATATGGATTCCTTCTGCTCTACCAAAAACAAAACCATCATTAACCTAGTCACTAAATCCTTCAATAGATTTTTAACATTCACTTAATCAACATTGACACGGCGGCCTATGAACTGCGCTTTCACTTTGCTGTTCTCGCGCTCACTTTATGGTTTGCAAAAATTTGTGCCTTTGAATATTCACCTATGAGTTCATAGGTTAGTTTCGTGACGCCCTGCTATTTGTAAAGAGTGAATTTACTGTGTAATTGGGATTATTTTCCGTTATTTCGTGTTCTGTTCTTCTGTTTGGGTTTCTATCCAACTGTCTGTTGTCATTAAGCAATTGAAAAATGAGTGGTCTTTATCTTCGACACTATACCAGTTTGTTGAAGGACCTCGGACGCACAATTACGCATGAAACATCAAATTCGCTTTTCCCCATCGTGCAACTCGTTAGAACAGCCATTCAATAAATTTCAGCAGGTTAGCATTTTTACTGATCTAAATCTCTGAATTCTGCAGCACTCGAAAACCTGCTTCGTTGAAACCACCGCGTTTATACGGGATGTTCAAAATGATTCTTCGACACAGGTATATTGTTTGAATCTTCTCCAATCAATTGAAGATGAGAAATTTATTTGGTTTTATTGGATTAATGTCGTTTTCTGATTGGTTCATGAAGGGCTTTTGCATGGTACACTTTGACCAGGCCACCTGCATCTGACTGTATAACCTACTGTTTCTTTATCACTGATCAAGATTTCTGTGTTGCGCACCGTAAAAATGCATTGATCGGGTTTCTTAAAGAATCAGTTTTTGACAATGGCAGCGACTATCTCCGCAGCATACGATCCTAATACTTTCCCATTTTTTCAGCAGGTTTCAATACTAGTCCGTTTTGCAGCTCGGATTGGAAGTTTCCAAAGTGTTCTGTGTGCTGAGCTTCAGTTTTAGATGGCGAACGTTTCAACACCAGCCGAGGTGACTTAAGCAGGGCGTGGGTAATGACAGATCTAATCGGTTACAGTTGCAGTAGTACTATGCTGGATTTGACGCTGATCTTCAGATCAGGTCAACCTTGAAGGCTGCTATGGCTTTGACCTTGAACCTGCAATGTTACTAACTCCAGCAGTGTTACTAGTTCCGGAAGCATCGTTAATATTGGCGATTTTACTCATTTACCAAAATTTCTACTGAAACGAGCAACATTGCCAAAGTTAGTAATGATTCCAAAAAGGGTGACACTGCTAGAGTTAGTAAAATTGTAGGTTCAAGGTCGAAGCCATAGCAGCCTTCAAGGTTGACCTAATCTGGAGATCAGGGTTAAATCTAGAATAGCACTACTACTGCTGTAATTATGACTGATTCCATAGGTCATTACTTGCGCACCGGTTAAGTCACCTCGACTGGTGTTGAAACATTTGCTATCTAAAGCCCAAGCTCAACGCTTGCAAAATTTCGCAAATTGATTTGCTTACCAGGCTTTGCAGCATCAATTTTTGTAAAATATAAACTTTCCAGCCTTCGATGACCTTTGAATATTTCGGTACACTTGGACCTGACTCCCTGCAGTTTGTGCATCAAGGGTAAAGGTCTGCGGGCCGATGATGTAACCTTGGCTGATAATGAAACATTTGGAATCAAACTTCCCAACTTAGAGGACAAATCAGTACCGTCTTGTTAAGTCAGGGCTCCCCCGAAAGAGGGTTGCATGTGTCCTAATTTGCAATGCGAAACAGTGGAAAGAGAACTCATGAATCAAAGCCCCGTGTGTGTAACCAGGTCCATGCAACACTAACGCAATCAGTATCAACATGGCGGTGCGCAGCCAACCCAATAGGATAACAGCAATGCTTTGACAGTAAATAAAGCGACTATGCACGTTTGGCATGGAAATCGAGTTTTGTTGTGATTTCTAGTTTATTCTTAATAGGTTTGTTTAGCTGAAATCATTCAACTGCCCAGTTCGGTTTTAGGTGATGTGATTTTACACTAAGGCAGCATTACTAAATGCCTAATCATCTACAACATTCAGAACTTTGTTAGGGTGTGCGACTGTATGCCAAGAATAGCGTTAAATCAATTCGACAAGGCATGCAAACTAGAAACGATTTCACTTGTCGTTTTATCCGTCATTTGTTGCACTCGGGGCACGACACTGGTAAATACCCGATCATTAAATTGGATACAGAAAAAAGATTGAACTTCGTGCATTAGTTTCCGAAACTTTGAAAACTTGGTGACCAAGTAAATTCAAGAATGAACCGGAAAAGCTAACGAGTACAGTTTTTGAGCTTTTGCACAAACTCCTCGCCTCCTACTAAATAAGACTTCTTTTATTTATGGTGAGCGGTAGGAAATCTGATTTGTCCCCGGGAACGAATACATCACACATCTAAGTCGTCACTGAAACCATGATAAAACGGTGTAGTAAGTTCATTCTAACCTGTTAGGGATAATGTGCACCATATACCGATCGCACGTCCCAAATTGAACGCCAGTGGAACATTGTAGCTGTCAATCCAATGGGACTGGCTGTCAACATCAGCCTTACCGGCTACACCACAATATTGTCACAGTTTGTCCATAACTAAATGAAGCTGTTCATGGTAGGAAGTCGTAGTATAACACGGCTTTACTAGTTAATCAGTTTCAACAGCTTGGAAATTCTACGGGTTATCTATAGTCAGCCAGCAAGGGGGAGTAGTTGCTTAGATGTTAATTTCACTTTCATTCATTCCGGTTCACAGTCTAATTCGGACGTACCGAATAATCACTTCCGTTTTTGTATTTCTAACTATGTCATATTTTATTCAGGAAGCTACTGTTGGATCAAAATAATGCAAGGGCACTGGTTAACTGAATGCCCCTTGAGCGACCTCCATTTTTTACGACAAAATTCCTGTCCAAAATTGAGAACGGACAAAACAAAACCGACAGCGGACCGATGGAACCGGTGGAGGCGTGAATCTCCCGGAGTGATGAGATTCGTGCGGTTATCAGTCGATTGGATAAGCCAAGCCCTGACACCCATCAGATCGATGGGCCATGAATAACGAATGTCTACTGGTACCCAGCCCGTCATCCAAACGAAACCTTGTATACAAATAAACTGAACTAATCTCCGGAAAAAGGGGCCTGACTAGTGGATTCAGCAGGCCAGGCCAACGGTGACGGTAATCCAAGCCGACATAAACTAGATGTGCCGATATCATATCATTAAAACGCAACAAAACCCTTTGAGCAACTGGAGATCTATCATGCTCGTCAAATAACTCACTAGTTAGAATCGATTTTGACCTCACCAATGGGAACCATGAACTTTATGAGGTTATTTTAGCCCGGTTGTTCGTAATTATCACCCATAACGAATTTCCTTTGAATTCTGACCGTTTGGATAAAAGTGATACGCGTAATCTCCAGTTCCTTAGCCGATTTCGTTAGTTTTCCCAAGAAGGCTCATCTGCCATGGAACTATCAAATGTAGCTGTCTTGCAGAACAGAGGCTGCGCTGGACGCCTGGTGACCACAAATAAAATTTGTATGAAACCCACCGCTACAGCTTCTCGCCGGAATGCCTGATTTGATTGGGGCACTCTGTTTACCTTCTGCTGCACTCTGATTGGCTGATATCAACCCTTCCTCCCAACTCAATCATTTTCAGATGGTCGTTAGCAAAATTATTGTAAACCGATAAGATGGTTTGATTCAGGTCAATTGTTAAACTTTTAACGGTCGACTGATCTTTCGTTCTTTCAGAAGAAATTTTTCCGATCAAGTTCTGACCTCAATTCTTCAAGAACGATCCTCGGTCCCCACAAGACTGACACTTTTTTGTGCTAGAATGGCAATGGTTAGGCGACGACCAAACCCACTTTCACAACTAGCAGGACAATTCGTTCTGCGGTCCACATTGTTTTTGATGGTCACTTGAACGTTGGTCATGCAAATGGAATTGTTTCACGAATAAAATTCGTATCTATGGGTAAATATAAGAAACGTAAATATTATCTAAGTTACTCACTAGAATCTCATTTGAATCGTTAGAGGCGTGAATGGATGATAGGTCGACTTAAGAATCACTTTGTGATTCGTGGGAGGATTTTCGTCGAGCAGGGAAGGCTAACCGTCAGAAAGGGGACACAAGGCCCGAAAGTATGGGTTTTTCTTCTCAGCAGGATGTTTCACATATGGATGGTTAACACTGTCTGACTGACGAAAATCCCCCGACGAATCCCCATGTGATTTTTAAATCCACTTATCATCCATTCAGGCTCCTAAAAATTCAAATGGAATTTTAGTGAGAACCTAAGGAAGAAGCGCTGTGCACTAGTATAGGGATGGTTGGACAGGAGAATAGCGGGTACGCAAACGTGAAGAGCGCCAATAACCGCCAGATCGGTCGTGTGATTCCGGACACATTTTCTTCATCCATCCCTATGCGAAACATACTAGTGAGAAGAGAAACCAATACTTGTGGGCCTTGTGTCCCATTTCTCAACGTTAGCTTTGACTATCCCAACAAAATCGTCCGACCAACCACCATGTGATTGTTAAATCCACTTATCATCATCCATCCATCAATTCACGCTCCTAACCATTCACATGAGATTGTAGTGAGAAAGTAACAGACGAGCGCAGCGCACTAGTATTGAGATGGTTGGACAGGAGAATAGCGGGTACGCAAACATGAAGAGCGGCAGTAGCCGCCAAACCGGTCGCGTGCTTCCGGGAAAATTTTTTCATCTATTCATATGTGAAACACACTACCAAAAGGGAAAATTATCTAAGTTATTTTCAGTGGATATCTTTTAAAGTTACACGATCGTACTAAGCCGTTTCACACGTTAATCTGGAACTGTGAAAAGTATTTGCGGTTTCCTTCCGGCTGGTTTATCCATATCACACTGGCGCAGATCTAAATCAAGTTCTGTAAAATGTACTGGTTGCCCTTGCATAAGTTTGCAAAAATCCTGTGAAAAAGAAGTGTGATTCGACTCAATTTCCAATGCTCCTGAAATAAATCTTGATGATTTTGACATGATTCCGAAATAGTGTGGGAAATGCTACTGTTACGGTCACGAAAGCGCTCCGCAGATGATGTAGCATTGATGTTGGACTAATCGTTGCCATTTCATCGCCACCTGGCTTGACTATTAAGATATGACGCAGTCTTGCAACTGTGGTTGAAATTTGCTCCATTTAAAATAACGGGCTGCGTATACATGGGGTGCACGCACGCACTGTTAGTCAATGATCGTTCCGACATGTAGAAAAAACTGGGCTAGTTACTACGCCTGTGTGACTTATCAACTAATCCAATTTGAAGTCACCGTGATCGTTGACTGAGACGCATAAATCGAGCTCAGAGTTGCACGCTAGAAGCTGGCCTACTAATAACTGTTCATTGGCTTGGAGATCGGCTGCGCGTGTCTCGCATTCGACCAATAAACGGAGTTTATCCGTTGCTCGTGTGATCATGTGTATTGATGTATTCAGAAGTGTAGGCTCGATAGAGATGAAACAGTTGCACAGCAATTAACCCTTGATTAATTTTGTTAAAAATCTGAATTTGGTCGGATGACACTCGGGAAGAAGAACTAAGATTTTTGCGAATATTTATTTATTTATGCAGGATGCTTCAACAGTAAGGCAATGAAATGTGAAGAAGAAAGGATTCGGGCGATAGGCATCCTTACGAAGTCCATCTGCTTTAATCGACCGTTTAAAGATATAGAAGCAGGAACTGTACACCATAAACTGATGGGTGTGATTGATACGAACTTCTGTGCAATCAATCTTTGAGTTAGTTTCACACCCAAACTAATCTTGTGCTTACGACTAAAAACCGAAGTGCCACATTTTCAGCCATTTTATAATTATTCTTCATCATTACGGGATTGTATGTATGGGCCACACAACAGGGCGCTTGTCCGCCTGGGTCCATGGGCCTTATCTAGGTTAACTGATCATTGAAACAGACAAAACAATTGTCAGTCAAGCGACTCGGTGAGTGGAATTGAAACGAACCGTCCGATCAAGACTGCTCGAGTGACGGTGCCCTAGATTGCGTAACCCACTAACAGTCGATAAAAAGAGTTACATTTATGGGCTCAAAAACTTTGTCGGGAAACACTGTCCAACGATTAAACTAACTGCCTTCATTTACTTTGACCTAGAGTTATCTTTAGATCACTGCTGCTAACTCATCTATTTCACTTCACCATCCACGTTCCTTATCCCAACTTGCATTAGTCATTTATCGGGACACAACGACACAATTATGAAATACCGGAAACGTGTTTTCGCCATCAGAACCAATAAAGAATTCAACAAGAACAAATAATCCAGTATCTTACACTTACTGCCCATCCATGATGCAAAAATTCTAGACGAACGTAATTTTATGCTTTCCTCCACCTATTGCGATAATCGATTGGTTGCAGTCCGTAAAATACGACTTCGTAGATTATTTTGCAACTGGAAATCGCTTAGATTTGCGATACACAAGCACGTCGCTCACTGCCACCTGCTAGGACGTCCACAGAATTTTTTCTGACCATTCATATGAAGCATTTAACTACTAGTTTACCCATCAGTAACCTAAGTCAAGACGCAACATAATAATGTGGTAAGATTGAGGGGTATTATCGACGCAATGTTGACAAAAATCAATTGTGTACATTTACTGGTGGGAGGAATGACAAGCTGGACCAGGACTTGCTTGATTATATTAAACACTCACATAGTACCATGTGACAAATGTCTGCCTACAAATCGTCGTTTTGACGTGTAACGAAACCTATTTGAGATATGCTAAATCAGAGTCAGGTGAATTTCGTATCGTTGGAAAACGAAATACCTGGAACACCACAGAGACCTAGCAGTGGTGCCAGCTAATATTTATTGCACTGTTTACAACAAAGTCTACGCAATAAGTGGGTTGCTTTTCTTGTTCATCGAAGTTCAAATGGAGAGAAATAACTATCAGAGCACCTAATGTAATCACGATGTGATTGTTTTAAACCGTTTGAAAACTCGTGATCGATACACCAGAATTCCTTGATTAATGCACACTCAGTATGCTGTCGCTCTACAGAACCTGATATCATGCCAACTGGTCGGTATTTATAAAGTCCAATGAAAGGAGAATAGAGGTGCTGACTTGATTAATTCGTATCGAAAAGCAATGAAGTAGAGCGGAATGAATCCCACCTGGATTCACTTGCGTGTGTAAATAAATATGTATGCAGGTGCATGCACTTGTGCATACATGAATTGATACGTGCGCGCCACTGTTTGCATGTGTGTGTATGATTGTATGTGCCGTACACCCTACAGTTGTGACTCCTTGAAAGGATAAAACTGAATGCGAATATGGAGATTCACTGTTTTAGTAATTTGCAAACAGTTCACAAATTTGCCATCTAGGGCTTTCATTAAGAGTAAAATAGGTCACATGTATCAGATATTGAGGTGCGCATGTGTGTCCACGATAGTCTGTATGCCATGTGGACGTCGGAGTCTCTTGGAGATTCGATCTTTCCAGCTACACCACGTGAATTAAGCTTATATTCGAAACACGTGACACCGCCTCCACTTTTATCCAGGAGTTCTGCAAACAGCAGAGGTTGTCTTTAAAAATCCCGTTAGCCGGCAGTAATTAAATTGACACAGTGATTGTGCCTCTGGACTTCAGTATTCCGGATCCAAATTCCATCGACTCTGGCCAATTCCTCATCAAAGAACCGCCCCAAACCTCCTTATGAACTATATTTCCCAGCCAGTGACGGAGGAGAATATCACACCATGAAGGTGGACGCACAGTAAACCGACAAAAGACAGTTAAATTCAACTATATCAGTTCAATTTTTGTGTCCCAGCTCTGCGGAAGAGATTTGCATCGGTGATCGTTCCCAACAAGGATGACGTGGGTATATGATATTTCCACGTTTTCACCTGTTAGCTTACCACAAGTAATGTACAGTGAATCTCTTGGTAATACTTAAAATTTCCTACTACTCACATCAGTCAGCAATATCCTAGAGTTTCTCTTCTGCCCAACACCAAAGTCACATGGAATGGTCTGTTTCAATATTGAACGATAGGTGGAATAGTCAAACATATCTCTGCAAGGCCTCGCAGTTCACTAGGAGAAGCACGAACGGCACAAGTTCATGGACGGTGTCGATTCCTGTGTGCGAATAACGCTGGGGTCGGAGAGTTCTTCCATTCGAATTAATTTTAAATACAACCGTTTATTGTCATTAAAGCGCTTGTTAATATATATATGCATATATATCATCATAAGTTGTATGTAGTATCTGGACGAGTGAACAGAACAAGCCCGGAAGCACACAGTCGATTTCGCGGTTATCACCGCCCGTCGGATAGACCCACCCGGTACTCTTTTATCTAAACATCATTATACCTGTACACTCCGAATTGGTATGTCTCACCACAGTCTAATTTGTATCATCAGGAGTGCGATTTCCGCAATGTCCGCTCAAGTAGGCGGAAGCATAGGGAAGTAAGTGCTTGAATTTGGATTCCTTTCATTCAGCGAGAACTGGGGAATCTTTTAAACCATATGACGCATACGTCGGAGTTACCGAATGATCAAATAGGTTAGGAATTCAGTCGACATCCCATTTTGTCCACCATATGTATATCTCAGCCATGACGCATCACGTGCTCCATAGGAAGAACAAAGTGAGATTAGTTCACAGGACTTTGCGCACGTATTGCTGGGGCTCCAGCATCAAGAAATAGTGGTCACCAGTGAGCCCGTTACCATGGCGCAGCAATGTTTTAATAATTTCGATGTGGTACCCATTACCTCCAAGGTGAAATTGCTTTTGCTTCATGCCACGAGTAGTTTTCGGATTCATTATCCACTGTTTAGGTACCACATTTAATTTTCACAGCAGGACATAAATGTTTCTGATAAAATCGATATAAAGGCCGGGGTATGATACTATGTGAAGTAAATCCTCCACCCAAATGTATTTTTTTTACCAGACTTACTTTAAACTGAGAGTGAAACAGGAAACCTCTTTCGGAGACACTAGTTTTTTTAATTGGCTACTTTTCAGAATGACTGAATTATCTCCGTTAATCCAATAACAAAAATTACCCCTATACTAGGTGCATTCACTTTGATTCGCTGGTAAGGATTTTCCGGTCTTATTCGTGTAGGAGTGAACAACCTGGGCGAGAATAAAAAAGCGGGACGATGTTGTCGACAAGTTTCCTTTTTGGAAATGTTCATTTTGAGTTTTTCGGATCACCATATGCCATTCATTGGTAAATAAAATTAATTGGTCCTTATACTGAGGCTGTTAACACTTTCAACTATTGCACAAGATAATCATATTCCCTACTTAGTTATGCGAATGCTTCATACTACATATCAGGCGAAAACTGGAGAGTATGAATATTACTCAAGTCTACCTGGATGATGGTACATGAAGTACCAATAATAATCTGCTAGAGGATCGGCGAAAAACTGTCAGTGGTTAAATTTTCTCATTAATGTAAGTAACTTTGTGGTCATTTTTGGATCCGATTGATTTCATCCATGACAAGCCTGCTCCCGCGGTAGTTTATTCTCTTACTATGATATAAGTGGTGGTTTTTTTAGTTCAAAAAGTTTAACCACAAAATTTTAAGTCGACCGATGTTTTAAAATCAGTCCCTTACCCTCTGCTTTGTTGTATCCATAGGCTTTACTGTTTCTCGCTTGTTGCTTCACTGTCATGGTAACACTGTAAGCGAATGACGCAAAGGATGTTAATGACCTTGATGCAAGGTCAACTTTGATGTAAATCAAAAAAATTACTAAATGAAAACTTTTCTTTTCGTGATCGACCAATAGAGTTGGAACCCAGTTAAAGCAAAATACCCCAGTTAACTATTATTTACCTCCAGCCCATACATACCTGCGTAATCGTAGGAAGAATGCGCGATAAAACAAGTGCTTTTGCTAGCCAAGCTAGTTTGTTATCATTAATGGATTTAGACAAGGATAAATTTATGACCCCTCCAAAAATGTTTATAAAATTTTTATGCTTCAGTGTGGTTCCGTTTTTCACGTTCGGACTCCTTTGTCTAGACAACCACGGTTACCATTATCAACTGGCCCTTTTACAGTCGTTAAATCTGTAAAAATTAAGCACAATGCAATTGCCTAAGAATAGTGCTCACATGCAGTTTGGATACGATTTCTTGATCCTTCTTTGCACCAAGCAAGTATCAGAACCTTAAAGATATTAGCAATGAAGATTTTCGGATGTATAACAATCCGGGGCATCTGTGTATAAGACATGTCATCAATCTAACAGCTTAAATGTCTCTCTCGTCGGCTTGGTTTTAGTCAGACATTTGATTTCGACGCGAATGATCGATCGATTCGATGATCTCCTTTCCACGCTTACCGTTTGGTAAATCAACTATACTCATATCTGATTCGAAGGAGAAAAATAATGTTTTTTCCCCAATCTGTGAAAGGCAAACATTTCGCCACTATTTGTTGAATGCTAACGTGAAGTATGTGAACGGGCCGCATGTAGTAAAGAACTGTTGCCGAATCAGGCAGCATCCTGTGTTGATATCCCCATAGAGGATTTGTCAGGGCCCTGAGAGCTGACGTAGACCAGTGAGAACTGATTTCCGAGCAAACGGTTCTCAATTCGAATCCAGTTAATGCATGGGACTAGATTAACTTATCACGCGGACGATCAGCCGAAAGTCGCTTATAATCCGGCCACTCTCTCATACAGAGACTGAGTGAATGCAGCCGTAAGTATAATAAATACCTCCTAGTAAATACTCATTGCTTGAAGAAGACATTTAAAGCCAATCAACAAAGTTTCGTCGCAAAATTTCCGCATTATCACAATTGCTTTCTTGAGGAACCGAACAGGGTTGAACACTTTTGTGCACATGTAGAATGCTGTCCGCAATGCTGTGTGTTCGTAATGGAAGCGAATGACAGGTGTTGAAGTGCGCCAGACAAAATCTGGACGACAAGGACAAGATGGGTTGACTAGCAAGTTTTCCGAAATCTTCATCGTAGGTTTCGAATCCTGTATAACTACAAACTGAATAGCAAGTTCTTCGAATGTGCTACTTTTCAGCGTAGATTCATGTTATCTGAGAAGACTCAGGGAAGATGACTGACAGTCCATGGGACCAGTGAAGTAGGGTGTGAGTACAAACTAGCGTCTCGTTGGGTGGACTGGGGTGGATAGAATATTCGGGCAGATGAAACAGCCTACTTTCCTGATCTCATGAAAGGGCACAGTAGGACCGGCAGGCCAGAACATATACAGGGCTACAAAGATTCCGCGTTGCGTGACGAAGTCATGTTTTGCTAATCATCACGTGAGAGACGGAGCTCACTATGTTCCTGTACCTGCTGCCTGGGACGGAGATGAATGACATCCGAACAGCTGAAGGGGTTCATTTTACGGATGTAGCGTAAAAAAGCAGTCGAATTCCAGGAAATTCATCCACGAGACATTACCAGAGCACTTAACAGGTACACAGTTATCGAAATCTAGCGTAGAAGATACATGGGTAAAAAAGAACGGTGACGGGACAACATTTCCAGGAAATATCTGGTTAGAGGACAGAAGAGAAGAACGGGTTTTGGAGGCTAACGTAGTTACATGCCACAGAATCCCGTTCTCAAACCATGTGCTGGAGTTCAGATTTGTCGATGCAACTGAGGAGACCACTGAATTTAAAGAAACGGTCCAAGGAAGAGGAGACACGGAAAACGAGCAGTTCCGTTACATTAAGAGTTCATCGCCAATCCAATATAGCTGTGTTGGGATTATTGAAAACCCTCTGGAAAAACATCTTTTGTGACAATATTTTCTCCAGGTTTTCCAAACCAGCAAATGTCCAAGCAACAGGACCAGGTTTATAGTTAACTTTTATGGGTACTGGAGTGTCGGAAGCAATCCACCCACAGTCTAGAATGGGGTTCTGAGTGAAGTACAGACTGAGCAGATGGGTAAACGTAAGGCAGAGAAGTGCCGAGAAGAAGTGCCGGCAGCCTGTCCAGAACAAAAGTTTTATTTTATGATAGATTATGAAAGACTGAAAATTTCCAGTTGGTTTGCAGTTATTGCCTCTCTCTCTCTATATAAATGTGAATGCAGATCATCGGCATCGAAACCATGGGGAAGGAAGAAAAGAATGAACGAGGAGAAGGAAAGAAAAAGAGGCAATTTGCAGAGGTGGCAATTCTTCCTCCCCCCATATCCACTTTGACGGCTATCCATCAGAATCCATGATTCCCGCGTGGAAATGATGCCACTCTGTTGTCGAAACTGAAGTAGACGATTGACTTAAAGGACCCTGCACCGAGCATTTGGTCAAATGGCTGATCTTCATTGACACAGTTCAGGTTAACGTAGTTGACACGACTTTGACTATCTTGCAGTGTGGTTATTTTTGAAAGTCTTATAAAAAAGATCGAAGTAGGAATAACTATAAAGTGACGGGAGCTCGAGCGAGAGGGGCGAATAGCCGGGAGTTTTTGCACACCTATAACGATGTCACGATATCCGACTCGTCCGTTAGAGGACGAAGTACAAACTATTGCGGTTCGCGGCGAGCTCCTTCGTCATGAGGGAGAAACCTAGGTACTTCCCTTGGCAGATAGGCTGACACGTTTTTTGTATTTGACAACCAGAGTTCTGAAAACACTACTTCGGTATCATCAAGAACAGGCGACCGATGACGAATTTGACCATCGTGTGTGTGTATGTGTGTGTTAGATTTGAGCAGTCGTTATCCGCTTTAGTTGTTCGTTCCCGCGTGGTCTTCATCAGGCTGTTACTCGACTAGGATCTGATCGAAAGGTGAACAGCTGGGAATCGAAGGTCTTAACACCAGACTGGGAACTACTAAAATTCATAGTAAGAGATATGAGTACAAACGATGGTTCATGAAGTTTCAATAATTCGAGCTTTGTTGCTGATTGTTCAATCGTGTAGCAAATCAACAATTTTCCTTTGGTACCACTGAAAAAGATCTTCCGACTGTTCGAAGGGAGAAGTCGACATGTTGCGACTTACAGTCAATCACAGAATAGCTTACCGATCTCCAAAAAGAGAACAAATTCAGTCACTGAATCAGGGCCGACAAATTGCACATTTACTGTCGGCACCTTGTTATTGATTTGTGCTGACAACAAAATGATCTATCTTTTGTAAACACTGGAATACAGAGAATCAAGAACGTCAAATTTAGCTCTGATGAAGACTGCACAGTTTATATATATATATATATATATATATATATATATATATATATATATATATATATATATATATATATATATATATAGTGAGGCTTATTCTTATAGTCTTAAGCAAACTGTGAAAAATGTCCGCTAAACCCTGCACAAACAAGAGACGAATCAGAATATGGTAAGCTGTGCAAAAAGAACACACTAGGGTGATACATTCAAATCTAGTTCACATTTATAATTTGATGAATAGAAACGCAGCAGATACACGCACATACATAAACACACACACACACATGAACACATTTAATGGACAACCGAGATCGTTTTTATCCAATTCCGTTCCATCAGTCGGGTACCGCCGTTCGGTAAGGTTTCAGACCTGTGCCACTCGTTTGTCGGTCAGTTTGTTGAGTGTTGTTAGATGACTGAATTTCGGCACAATTAAGCCAGATGACACAAACATTTGCATCCAAACAAAGTGGTGATAAATTCAATGGATGAACAAGAAATACGTGTTCAGTGAATCGTCTTGCTAATTCGCTTAGACAGTTGATCCGTCGATTTATCGATTGCTCTCACGCACGCACATACACACGTGCGTGCACCGTTGTGAGTGGCTGATGATAGCACGTTGTCGAATAAAAGGCTTGAAAACTACGTGCTCGCATGCGCACACGTACACATATACACACACGAGAAGGGTTGAACGACAATCAGCCAATATTTCTTGCCCGTTACGACTACGGATCGAGAGTGCATGCGCGAGCGGAAGTTTATCAATAACTGACAAATACGACAGGGTCTTCACAAATTTTTCCACTCCAAATCCGGTTGATCGGACTACGTCTGTTCAGTATGTCATTATGACAGGTTCTTTTAGACCAGTTGTCATTGAGTGATCCACTGTTCCCCAATATGACCGCTTTGGAACTTGAAACAACCGCTATCTGATCGGTTTCCGATCCTGGCCGGGTCAAATAGATAGTACAGAAAGGGAGGTTATTTGCTTTCAGTCATTGAAGAAATAAAGGCTGGTTATCAAATGATGTTTAAGTAACTGGGTACTTTTCACTGGTTGTAAATAGTATGGGTATATCTAGCCACTGAGCACGATTGTCGGGCTCTTTCTATTTTTCGAAAAATGTCTTGTTTTTCGGATTATCTTATTTGTTCTTATCGATTCCACTACTGATGACAAAAAAAACTTCGTCCATTCGGAACTGTCATATTGAAAGAGCTCCTAGAGCAAAGTAAATTAGCCTCACTGGTAATCAGTTGGTCCAGTCGGCTCTGACATGTGCCCCTAATTGTCGGTTCTCCTGTGCATTCTTAAAGCGGTCCCCTTAGGCGACCCGCCGATCTTTGCCTCCGGTCAGCTGTGGCCTTGATCTTAATTTTGGACACACGATGCGCACGTTTCACGAGGGCCCCGAACAAGAAGTACAAACTGGCTGTAGGTGACAGAATAGCCAGTAAAAGTCTGCCTCCAATTTTGGTGACGTGTAGCGGCTATCGATTCTTCCGAATTCGTATGAAGTTATTCCAGTGTCCGGGATACGACGTGTGTCACGCAGCCATAGTCGAGATAGTCTGGAAATGTTTGTTCCGTCGGGAGTTGCGAATTGAGACCAGGAGGAAGAGAAGTGCTGCAAGTTGTTAATATTTCGTATTGGTCTTGTCAATCCGTTATTACGTAGTCTCAACTCGAAGCAGCTAGCATTCTGCTAAGCGTTGACTATCGGGTTGTGCAATCTAATTTTGTGTACAAAAAATCATTGGCGCGATCAATTCATCATCTATGGGATTGATACCAGTTTGGTGGCTGGAATTTTCCGAACTTTTGTGCCAAAAAATGTCCGTTCTATGAGCTATTTTTCCTGTGGGTGTCCTATAAATGTGAGATTGCTTTGTATATGCGTTTGGCAATGATAATACCAAATGTCAACATCTCGCATTACCTGCTTGCTTTCTGCCTTTGTGAACTGGATAGAGAATATCGTGTTTCAGTTGCAAATTAGTTCAGTGGAGCTGACTGGCCCAAAAAAATTAGTTTAGTTGTTTGGCGACTGGAATACACAAAATGGCACACTACGCAATAGTGATTGACTTTTCGCTTCGGGTCAGTCAGCTTAAAACAGACAATTGTGCAAGAATAAGTTATTGTTTCACTCAGGCCTGATTTCCGTGGACTAGCGGAAAAACCTGGCTCCTAAAGTGTCACCCATTGCTTGCGGGTGAAGTCAGATTGAAGAGATTATTAAGTACAAAAATATATGGATGGTTGTGTGAACTTCGAGCTTTTGTCAATCGCAAGAGGCTAACGCGGCTATTCCAGCAGTGTTGGTGATTCATTCGTGTAACAGAAAGCTATGTGGACTTTTAGGCATGCTCGTTCGACTATCTTTGTTTTATTTCAAAAAAACTTTGCAGAACTTTTAAAACAGGCAGGGTAGGGTTGTAAAACGAGCCATAAGGAGCAAGAGAGAGAGAGAGAGATCGGAAGGTAAGTCCACCGGTCAGGTGGACAGCAAATGCTTGTCGGTCTAATTAGTCGGTCAGCTTGGATAATGGAGCAAATTATTCGTTGCAAAGTTTCAATATCCAATTTTTTGTTTAGGAATAGTGGGCGCATTGCGTACTGCTTTCAGAAAATCTGAGCCCACTGGAAAGTAGTTTCATTAGAATTTGGGGATGCACAGCGTGAAAAGCACAATGCTCATATTTGACTCGAAAACCATCGAGATCAGTGAGTTACGAAAGCTTCATTCCTCATCTGCTAGCAATATTTGTTCACAGCGGATGTGGAGCAACCACTTCCGGGTGTGCACATTTTTCTTGGATACACTGTACATCTGTTTCACACTTTTGAAGACTCCGCATTAGTTTAGATTAATCGCGTCAGAATTGGTAGGCCTATCTGAGATGAGAAAATTGGAATCAAACATCACGCCTATTGAGCTACCCTTGGTGACTGTCAATGCGTCTTTGTGCTGCCGCAGGCCAATAAATCACAGGGCTCTTCTCCTATGACAGACGTTTTCTGAACAGATTAACTACAACGAAGGCTTTAAACATGCCAGATGTTCAGGTCGTGAGTGGCCGGATTCATATGTTTCACGAACCTTATTCCCCACAGGATCTCTTGCTTTTGTCAAGAGTTGATCGATATTTGAGTCAATAACAAAGTATACACTGATTTTCCAGTCATCGCTTAATGTTCAACTTACCTACACAACCATGTATCGTGCCTCTGACGTTACTAAGGTAAGCTTACGAGCAAGTCATTTGATATAGTCAAACGTACTTCGAATGCGATTGGACCAATTATATTTCACCAGTCTGGATTCTTACTATATATATATATATACCTATTTTTAGAGTTGAGAAGGCGTACACTGAGTTAATACGTTTATCGTGACGTTTCGATCCAAACTAGGACTCGTTGTCAAACGTTTGACAACGAGTCCTAGTTTGGATCGAAACGTCACGATAAACGTATTAACTCAGTGTACGCCTTCTCAACTCTAAAAATATGCAACCTGAGCTGCAGATATTTTCACTCATCAATATATACCTATATATATATATATATATATATATATCATTTCGCACGAAATCACTTTCCTTGCAATTTCGGCAATTTTTGGAACACGATGAACTGTTCCCTCGCCAACGGTGAACACATGGAATGTTATACACTGACGAGCCCGTATCTGGACGAAGATTCCGGGAAGCAAGTGAGTCATTTGTGACTAGACCGAACCGGAATGCGATAGCATAAACTTAGTATGTTCAGGCTAGCGGATATACTACGTGTGTCACCATTTCACACATGCACACGTGATACTGCTCTCGTGCATGCCAAACTAGTGTTGGTCAGCTACAAATAAAGTGAAATATCCGGGTTACGTTTTAGGTCACATAGGCACCAGCAGACTGATGAATGCAGATAGATCGAGTCTTACTCGAGGTACGATGGTTCCTTCAAATTTGTTGACCATGTTATTGTTTTTCATCGGATAGTTGGCCATTTGAACCTAATGTGACCAGTGGTTGATGAATGATCATCAGGAAAAGCGACTAAATCACTTAAAACAATACAAGAATAAAGTTTTCCGTGACGAAAATTGTCAGTACGAGTTGGTTTTGTCAGTAAAATAGTTATGGGGAAGTTTGCTAGATCTTTCCGATTAATGGAGAACTAAGGTAAAATTCAGGTAAACAGAAGAATCACGGTTTAGGTTCAGTGTTGGGTTTTTGGATTTTCAGTGCTCCTTGCGAGACCCATCAACGTAGGATGGATCCAATGGATCTTGGCAGAATTACAAATCCACTATTTGTCCTTAGATAGGATTACGAAGTGCGTCACCTTCAGCTGTAAAGGATGTGAAATAATGTAAAAAATGGGACTTAAATCACATGACGATTGTCAAGTTTGTGCCTACAGTCAATGAGGGATTTACCGCTAGAATCTCATTTGAATGGTTAGGAGAGCGAATGGATGGCAAGTCGATTTAAGAATCACAAGGTGATGATTCATCGGGGGATTTTCGTCGGTCAGGCAGTGCTAACCATCTATATGCGAGATAATACCGAGAATAAAAACAGATACTTTCGGGACTTGTGTCGCCATTCTGAAGGTTAGTACTGCCTGACCGATGAAAATCCGCAAACGGATGACCATGTGATTCTTAAATCCACTTATCATCAATTCACGCTCCTAACCATTCAAATAAGATTGTAGTGAGAAAGTAATAGACGAGAGCAGCGCACTAGTATTGAGATGGTTGGACAGGAGAATAGCGGGTACGCAAACGTGAAGAGCGGCAGTAGCCGCCAAACCGGTCGGGTGCTTTCGGGGAAATGAGATTTTCATTTGAAGTTGAAAGGAAGAGCAAAGTCTGAGTATTAAAGATCCACATCATGTGGACTGTTCTTTCAATTGGATTTTATCGTCCTTGGTGGCCGCATTTGGGGTTATTGTCAATCAGTCTTAGGCGATTTTGTCATCCGGTTTTAATGTCACATTCAAACGTGCTGACCAAATCTGGTGACTGGATCGCAAAACTATGTTGCCTACCGTTAAGGTCACCAAGTACAATGAATCTCAATTACTGAGCTCCGTAGATATTAGGACGCAAAGATGATGATAGTACAGGCATACAACTACACTTGGAAAAGGCAAAGGCAATGCACCCGCATTTCACGGCAAATGTGATTTCCGTTTTAGCGACGTCTCACCTGGAAGCTTTAGTTATTCTCTGTCAGGGGTCAGACTAAAATGAAACTGACATGGACGCCTTGATTGGCTGCGGGGTTCTATGTTTGGTTCACTACTTTGCACTCGTTTAAGCAAGTTATTCTTTCGCTATTCCCCGGTACTTTGACTCACAGCTACTGGCATATCAAAACTGAATGTACTTCGGATTGTAACGAAGAAGTGAGGCTCCATGTAACGTGCTGTTTGAAGTTTTCGGAATATGAAAAGCAGTATGGTCGGAAAGATTTTCGTAATGAGCCATCGTTGCGGCCACATTGGTTGGCCTTTCCCAAGGCAACTTAATATTCCAGTTTGAATCTGTCTTGAAAAAGGGTTGCCCAAGACAGCTCACTAGAAACATTTCCTACCACATCATTACTTTTCTATGTCAAAAGTTTCCGGATGAATTACAGTCGAACATTTTTTACTTCTCAGCAGGGTACGGGAAAACCAAACAGTCTGTAACAGATGTTGGAGGCACTGTTGCTTTTATTCCGAATGATCTTTGCAACTTAGCAAAGTTAATTTAATACACTGAACTATTCATTGTGTCATAGCAAACGTCAACTAATCGTTAAGAAACCATGGGAGCACTGTGCATTCATTCCTGTTAGGGATCATCAGCACTGTGTATCTACCGCGCTCAAACTGGAGCGCGAACCCGGAATGAACGATACTGAGTCGAATATCTTAGCCATTACTCTACCGGGCAGGCTCTAAACAATTTGGTCAACCTCACCACATGATGTTACACATATCCGTCATTGATTTGCACAGTCACGGGTAGCTAGCGCTCAGCAATCGACCCCTACTGATAGACGACTTCTCTGCAGGTAGCCTAAGTACAAAGAATGCTTTCGATATGATCTAGAGAGCTTGGTTACTTAATGTGTTAGTGGTAGGACTGTCACAAGGAGAATACACCTTGACGTGGTGTGACGGCTTGCGTTCCTCCATGATCCAACGAGCTACACAGGATGGTTTATCTCAAGCCGAAGATCCAATCATGCCTGGAAGATCAATGGGTAGAGGCCTGACGAAGTAGTCTCCTAGTCCTCCAAGTCAGGGGTTGATCTGAGTTGGCAGCTCAATCGGAAAAACGAGTGAAAGAATAATTGATCCAAGTAGACGGCCTTCCACTCAGCCACGCCCTGCTGTCTTGCGGTCAGGTTCTTGTCAGAACCAAAGGCTTTGGTTGAGAACCCTAATCGTTCTTCGGCTTAGCGACTGGACTCCCATGCACTACCAGTCCATCATCCCCTATGATGTACACGCCTAAAAATAATTCCATACTGCATCGGTCGTCGCGCAGGATAATCAGGACCGCGCTGCCCATTGCATCGAGCGTTGATGGGGTGGGTAGTGATAAGTAGTATGCTACTGCTCAGAGTTCCCTCTCTTTTATTCAACCTGTCTCTTCTGTCTTCAACCCAATCTGCTTGCCTCTCCTGCCTACCCATAATATCTCCATTTATAACACGCCCGATACTGGCAACGGTTTATTGTCAGGTAGTGTAGAAGGTGGTTTTTAATCTGCTAGTTCACAATTTTTTCAAGCCTTGTCAGCCTCTGAATCTCGATTCTTTCAATGTGCGCAATTTAATGCAGGCTGGCCAANAAAAAGAATAAAGGGAACCGATGTGAAATCTGGCAATTTTTGGTAGACTCGTATAGTGAAGGGTTGCCAGGAGCACCGGTGTTGCTAAATTTCGCAGAACAGAACAGAAGTTCATAAGGAATGACGGTCCTCAGCTATTTTTGAATATCGAGATGCCTTTTGAACGCAGTTCTTATCGGACGCCAATAAAAGTATTCCCCACGTGACTCCATTTTGTATGGTTTTGACAACAACACTTTGGGAAGGAGCAAGAAGTAGACGGTACAAAATGATGCACGTGAACGTAGCGACTAGGGGGCTGTTTATCGCAACAGTGCTAATGGGTGGGGCTGACTGAGTGCTGGCCACCCAACCTGAAAAACACAGATGTGAAGTGAAAACATGAGATGTAATACACTAACCTATCTACACCCGCACACTGCTGCAGCCGAGCTTACCGTCCGATGTGCGCCCACCAAAGCGGTGTATATGACCATGCCTCGCGCTACTGTCGTTACGCCGATGCACTCGGGAGTTGGAGGAACGAATGAAAAAACGGTGTAGGTAGAAGTAAGACGTTATTTTTCCAGAAGTGGGTAATCCCAGTAGAGCCATAAGGAACGCAGCTTAAAGGCAAACGGTACAGTTAGCCGTTAGAAAGGGGGACATTTATGAAAAGTTGTGGCACTATCAAATAGTGGCCATCTGAAGACTACTGCAGCCCATAGAAGGTGCAAACTTAACGCCTGGATTGTCGGCAGGATAAAGCAATATTGTGAAGAAAGACGAACGGATCTATCTGCTGCGGGGGGCCAAATGAGGGAAAATGTAAGAAAAACCATGCGCGATAAAAGCCCATTTATGGCGAGTTGCCTCTGGAACAGCGCTGAGATAAACGGTTGTCAATCATGAATGCACGAGCTCGGGCAAAGAGCTGACAGAGAAGTTGAAAAGTGAAACAAATGCAATTAAAGAGACCCTAAATTCTTACTGATTTCCAGGGATTTCTGTTTTCCTGGTGCTGAATAACACTTTCAGCTGATAAAGGGGAATGGCAGTATATTTCGGCAGTTGAATGCGCAAAAGGATTCCGATTCAGAGACCATCTAAACACAGAAGATTTCTAACAAGCCAAAACCAGTCTGTGCTTGATCTTGCAGCTGCAAAGCAGAGAGGCGAAGTCGGCGGTTTGAATAGTCATTCTCCTTTCGGTATGGTGATTTTAAGGAGGGAGTGAATTTGTTCTTCTGGATCTCTTGCTTGACTAAATATCAACCGCCTAGGGCGGTTGCTGTTCGCAGGTTGCCCTAGCGAGCTTTTTCCACACGTTGTTTCCAAAAATGTTCAACCTTCCACCACTCTCGACTGAAGTTTCGTTGTAAGGCTTGAGTGCCTTGGTTGTCAATACGGTAATCAAACGGCGCTGGGAACGGGAAAAGGACAAATGCTGCTGATGGTTACGTGCAAACACCCCAGAAAAATCGCTTTGGGTCCAACGAGTCTTGCGTGATCATATAAAAATCTCTCTGCCTGAAGTGATTGATATACGATGCCTGTTTTTTCCGAAATGTTGGTACAGTAATTACGTCTAGCCTACGAAGGCTAAGTAGGAGCTTAAATAAGTATTGGGAGACAAAGAAAATGCAGTAAATATGTGGCCAGGAATGAAGTCAACCCCACAGCTATTCAAGAATAAATATTTCAGAGGGGTGGTAATTAAAATAAACCAGAAAATTAGAAACTACCATCATGTTGAACAAATGAAGAGGGAAACAGAAGTTGACTAGTCCATGACGCGGTCGGAATGTTGAGATTTACGTATCACGAAAATTGAGCCTTAAATTATTGAAAAAAGGGCAGTGGCGAACTAGAAATGACAGCGATAGATAATCAGAATTCGAAGGGGCTGGATTTTTATGATTTGTTTGGGGCCACTGGGTTTTAATGACTGCTTGTACATCGAAAGAATGAAGCGACTATGGCATATGCCTTCAGCCCATATTTTAAGGTTATACACAGGACAGATGACTGCAAGAGGGCTGGGACCAGCTAGTTTTCGAATTTCTAATACCCAATGCACCACACTGGGTAAGAATTAAACAATTCAGCACAAGGAGAGGGCTTACAATAAGCGGTTCTTACCTCCATGAAACCAGCAACCGGGAAGTGTATTTGCATACTGCCTAACGTCTCCTCCAGCCACGGTGGTCTACTCCTCCTGCGCAAATTAGAGCCAGCAGCAGCCATTTTATTTGGTAGATAAGATTTTCAAATGTGGAGCTACAGAGTCATGCCCTAAGACAGAAATCTTCCAGTGGGCTGTTTAAAATACGCGAGGGGGGGAGAAACAGCAGAAACAAAGTCAGCTGCATCCTAGCAACTACATCAGTTTGCGTCAATGCCTACGGACCTACATCATTTCGGCGATCGACGGGTGAAATCTAACAATGTATGTTTTCAGTATAAACACTGCAAATTTGAGGGAAGTTGAAAATAGAGCACTTGTAAAAGCACAGTGGGTGCCGAAATATATGAAAAGGACAAGGATAGTTCCTAAAAGGATAAACTTCCATCAAGCTTCTTAGGCGAGACCACGGCCAAATCGGACTGAGGAAGGTTATAGACTTTGGCTATCTTGACTAGAACAAGGCACTTGGGTGAATCACTCTACGAATCGAAGACAGTGCATGACCTACTCAGAGGATGCTGTCACAGCGAGACTACACCTTGACGTGGTGTGACGGCTTGCGTGCCTCCATGATCCAACGAGCTATACAGGATGTCTTATCTCAAGCCGAAGATCCAATCATGCCTGGAAGATCAATGGGTACAGGCCTGACGAAGTAGTCTCCTAGTCCTCCAAGTCAGGGGTTGATCTGAATTGGCAGCTCAATCGGAAAAACGAGTGAAAGAATAATTGATCCAACGAGCTACACAGGATGGTTTATCTCAAGCCGAAGATCCAATCATGCCTGGAAGATCAATGGGTAGAGGCCTGACGAAGTAGTCTCCTAGTCCTCCAAGTCAGGGGTTGATCTGAGTTGGCAGCTCAATCGGAAAAACGAGCGAAAGAATAATCATTCCAAGTAGCCGCCTTTCCACTATTTTTCTCAATTGAGCTGCCAACACAGATCACCCCCTGACTTGGAGGACTAGGAGACTACTTCGTCAGGCCTCTACCCATTGATCTTCCAGGCATGATTGGATCTTCGGCTTGAGATAAGACATCCTGTATAGCTCGTTGGATCATGGAGGCACGCAAGCCGTCACACCACGTCAAGGTGTAGTCTCGCTGTGACAGCATCCTCTGAGTAGGTCATGCACTGTCTTCGATTCGTAGAGTGATTCACCCAAGTGCCTTGTTCTAGTCAAGATAGCCAAAGTCTATAACCTTCCTCAGTCCGATTTGGCCGTGGTCTCGCCTAAGAAGCTTGATGGAAGTTTATCCTTTTATGAACTATCCTTGTCCTTTTCATATATTTCGGCACCCACTGTGCTTTTACAAGTGCTCTATTTTCAACTTCCCTCAAATTTGCAGTGTTTATACTGAAAACATACATTGTTAGATTTCACCCGTCGATCGCCGAAATGATGTAGGTCCGTAGGCATTGACGCAAACTGATGTAGTTGCTAGGATGCA
>LUCM01008494.1:69431-101829 GCA_008360955.1 Fasciolopsis buskii
CGTGTTGCATATGACGAACACTCGTCGACCATGTCGTGCCTTATTTTGTGTTTCTCCCAGGGAGTGGAAGAAGCCATATGGAGGCCAACAGATGACGTGGCAACGCGGGATGAGAAAGTGTACAACGAAATTAGGTAAAGCAGGTATCCCACGTCTTCGTGGTTGGGGTTGGAGTCCGAAAGACTCGTCAACTAGCTGACTGACTGGAGACACCGAAGGATATGGCAGTAAACCGTGAACAGTGGTGATCGTTTTGTCGTTTTCTATCGAATCAGAATGATTGAAAATACGTGTGTTTGTACAGTTAGACTGTGTTTCGTGTGTTGGCTGCAGCAGTGTCTTATCTTTCCCTGCCTGTGTAGGTCCACTCCCTGTTCCCGCTGGATATTCACTCTTTTTATTATAAACGTGTAACTCTGGGGGAAGGCAGCGGTCATTGAGATTTGCCTTGCTGTTTAACGCTGAACTATGATGATGATGATGATAATACTCAGAAGATGACTTCGTCATCCTTTTCTAATTTAAAATAGGTTTCTCAACGCTACCCGGGCAACAGCCGTCTCACTACACACAGCCTGACGTCAATTGCCAAAGAGAATTTCCTAATGACTTTGCTCAGTCCCGCGATAACGGCAGGTCAGCAATTGTGGTCTACCTTGATATGACGAAGGCTTTCGATCGCATGGTACCTCCCTATCTTATCTCCATGTTTCATTCCTTCGGGATAACTGATACTCCTCTCTCCCGGTTGCCCTGGTAGCTAAAGGAAAGCTCTTAGAGAGTCAGGGTCGGTAGTTAAATATCAACAGACAACAAGCACCGTTATTCAAGGTAGCTTTCTAGGGCTCATGCAGTTTTCCAAATATTCATCTCCTTATTCCGTGGCATTCATTCCTCTCCGGCTACGACATCCAGGTATTCCGTATACATTAGTCCCAGGATTTGCCTTCCTTCGTCCGTCATATTCGCAACGACCCGAACTCTCTCGGCCATTGCTCCTGAAACTGGTTGACAAAATTTTCTGCCGCGAAAATAATATATCTCCAGCCGAGTGCTTTCCTCATCCTGATACTTTCGCCTTGAACAGTCACACAATCCTTACTAGCTTCTCAGGAAAAGCATTGGGTTCCACCACTCCCTTCCCATTGATTCCCACAAAGAGGCTTCTTATCAAACAGTAATAATCGAACAAATGGCTAATCCGCTATCTTGCTGTCTCAAGTTAAAAAAGAAGATTCTAGCTTACACCATCCAAGTTAGTCTTTCCTGAAATTTGGCTCTGTTACTACCTCTAATATGTTGATCTTGGCTACAATCGGTATTGTAAATATTCACCGTTTTTCCCTAGCAGGCAACTTCCAGGTAAGTCCACGGCCCTCTCTTACCGTGAAAGGCGAGAGCCATTCCAAACTGACCAGCTGTGGGTGCGCCTATTGAAGCTGTATTTGTCCGTTCTCTATTGGATAATCAATCACTTAGTAGCTACCTCCCCCAGAATAAATTTTACCCAAATCCCTTTCTACCCATTGAGACATACGACTTCCTCTTTGCTCGTTTATCATGCTGAATCATCTCTTGGAGCTATATTTTCCATGTGATTTACAGCGAATTATGAAACAAGCCACCACTCAACTGAGCTGCAACGCGGCGTGGCCTAACAGCTCAGGCCATAAAGAATGAGACTAGAGAATCCGGAAGCGCATGTAGTCAATCGGGAGTAAAGTGTGCACAAAGGTAATTGGTCAAGCATTTGTTTGCTCCCGAACGACTATTCCTCTAGACGGGACACAAAATAGTGTCTTCCTTCCAATTTTATGACTCAGGGCTGCCATAATCTACGGATAGGCCGAATAGGAAGGGAACACAGGCTAGAGGTCCGGTACGAGTTCCTGCACAAGGCGCAAAGTTTGGGAGAGCTACTTGCCCCGAATACTGCGCGGCAACAGGAATCCAGTGATATACGTGTAATGAATGGTTCTGCTGTAAACCTGGTGGCGTGGGGAAAAACATTTATGCGCTGTACTGTTAATGCGAAGAGCTAAGCTGGGTTTGTGCAGCTTGCAGAAAGCTCACATGAAGTGCCATCCCGGAGAACACTCAGATAAGCCAACGAAAAACTTGCCACAGAAAGACAACAGGGGTAGTAACGAGTTCGGTGACACGGATTGCAATACATAACCAAAAGACGCCGAAGGTACAGATGACCATTCGCTCGGCATGGAAGAAAGGGTTTCGGCATCCGCAGTATAAGAGCCTGTAACGGAGCATGGATTCGTTCCTCCGAACGTCGATGCCCGGTGCGGTACGTTGCTCATGCACACTCAGGTTCGCGCTTCTCTCAAAATATACTCAATCTGCCTCAACTTCCGACTGTCTTTTCCTCGTACCGGTCGAGTGTCAGGGTTGTCGGTATTGCAGTCGTGCAGAGCCAAGCAGGGACGATTCAAAAGTGGTCACAACGGTTAAGGGAAAGCAAACGTAATGCGAGACCCGCGCTGGGTTGTTCGGTCTTACAAATTGGTAAGCACATGATTAACTTATTACGTTACTCTCCATTCCTTTGGCTGGCGCTGTTTGCCGTCTGTATTAACGAGAATATTTGACAATGTTCCTAGTGTTTCCAATCGCGTTTCGCGTAGACTTTTACTAGCTAAGTTTTTCTATGAATAGCTACCACCACATTTTATTCATGTCACTTTTCCAATGCGGGGTGTCATGTTCACGGGGAGAAAACTGTCGCCAGACCTAGAAGTAGGGGTGCTGACTCGTCATACAATCTCCCTCAAGCCGTGCGATCCTCGACTCCGGTTTTCGTTTTTTGGACCGGATTTTGAGAATTACAAGATAACCACAGACGTCAGTCGTTTTTGAAACGTCGCTGGTTGTCTTCTCCTGAAGGTAAGGCTTCTGTTTAGGGATGCCCTTGTACGTTTGCGCAGTTACAAAGCGTAAAATAAGGATGATATGACGCACACTGCCCATGCTGAAGACCAGCGCAGGTAGCCGTTGCCTTAAGGGGACGAGTTCAGCCGCTAACAGCGTTGCACGTGGAGAATTGTAATGGGAACAGAGCCACAGCACGAACCATCGCGCCTGAAGAACCGGATATGCGTAGCAGCCGTTGCAGCAGCACGGTAAAGCAGCCCGTTCGTTTTTCAGACTTCGTTACTGTTTTCATACCAGTTTGTGGGATACTGTTTAATTTGCAAATGCATAACCGTATTTACCGGAATATATTTGTCACTATAATGTTTGTGCCAATGGACACGTCGCCCACATGTTACACCTTCAGAGGGAAGCACCGAAGGCTGCTGGTGTCCGCCAGCTAGCTGAACACTCACCGGTGCACACAAGCGCATTTTGTAAGGTTTGTCCTAACTGCCTCTCAGAAGAAAGCCAAGATAGTGGCGGCTCGACTGACTGCGGAACGACAACCATAGTTCTTATGACCGATATCATGTACGCACCAGGGGACGAAGAGAAAACCCGAAGTCAGACACCCATCTTCAACCTCGTCTGGCAATGTTCCTGGACGTGGGTGTAGGAATCGGTCAGATCCACCGCCTTGACTGGCGCACACTGGGCTGGCAGCTTCGTTGAAACCGTGTGAAGGTGCAGCTGGGATGGCGGATTCTACCTCCCAATGGGGATTTTCAGGTTGGGTGTCCGGCGCATGGTCAGCTCCCAACAATTAGCTCCCACGGGACCACCAAAGGAGCCGCAAAGTTTTCCATTGGCGAGCGATACCAATGCCTGAAAGCATCCGCCAGTTTCCGGCTCGTTCTGTATGGTCCCATTCGAAGCCTTTCTCCAACGGTTTTCTAGGATGAGGCCTCTGTAGCGGAACATGGATTTCTTCCTCCGGATTGCTTGTTTAATCGAACTCTGACCTATCGGTCGGGTTACCGTTTGCGCGTTGTCCACACAGTCCGCTACGGCACTCATCTCAAAATATACTCAACTTGCCTCCATTTCCGACTGTTTTTTCCTCGTACCGGTCAAGTGTCAGGCTTGTAAGTATTGCACTCGTATAGAGCCAGGCAGGGGGGACTCAAAAGTGGTCACAGCGGTTCAGGGCAAGCAAACTTCATATGAGGTTCACTTTAGGACAATCGGTTCTACAGCAGTCCTCGAGAAATACACTGTTGTTGCTGTTGTTTGCATTGCGTAGAATGCATTTATTTAATGGACAGTCAACTTTATGTTTGGTGGAATTCTTGAGAGACGATATTATTTTTTGGGTAGAGGCGCGAGAACAAGGATTTAATGGAAGTCGCCTGCAGAGTGTCAGAGCCATCGGACGTTCGGTTGGCTTGCTTTTCTCTGCACAACAGTAACATGGCCACTGAGTTATTACTGCCACTTGACTGGATCCCGTTGGGATACGGCTCTGTGCACTGAGACTTATAGGTCCATGCGAAGTAAATAGTTATCATCCTGGTAAACGCTAGCTGTTGGCCGTGTCAGCGTATGCACCAACAAACCGTAGCCTATATTCCGTCAAGGACAATTTCTATTGGGAGCTTTGCGGTTTTTGGGTGTCATAGCTAATGCATGACTAACGGGCCTGCGCTCATGCTTGGTTTTCTCTGGTCTTGTGCAGAAACGGCAAAAAGAGTCATGAAACAAAGCTTAGTACGAGTGCTGGTCATACTGGGAACGGTCTGACAAAACTTTCATGCACTGGGTTTCGCTCTGTTCCTTTAATGTCACAGTAAACAGATAGGTAAGTGCGCAAAGAGCCAAGAGAAATGGAATGCTCTCAGATTTCCACTGTGATAAATTCCCGATCGGGCAATGTATCTGAATAAACATGATGAATGATAGAGCATCTGGCATCAACCATCCCGCAGTTGGTTGATTCTTGACTGCAGTACACAGAGTAGTCAACCACAATGGTATTTTCCCCATTGAGCCACCTCGCCCTCTCTGAAATCCAAGTGCATCGCTCCCAGATTTCTGTTTCCGTTAACAATCTGGCCTCGACAAAGTGTTCCACTGTTCTGCGAAAGACTAGTTCGGCGGCCTTAGTGCGGCTGCTGATGCGTCGTCAGATGGCTTGCATACAAAACTTAAAAAGCTCGAGGCCAAGGAGTTACTCAAAATTCTTTGAATACGTAATCGCATCAGTCTTTCGGAGAAAATTGATTAGGTTTGGAGATCGATTTCCTCAAAATCTTCTGTGAGAGTCAATATCGATTTAGTGATTTTTTCAGATGCGTTTGTTTTATCGCACGCAAGCGACGTACGTTTCCGCTCGTGCTACACTTTCCAAAGTTTCGATCTCGAATCCCTCTAACCATTCGGCGTTTCTCTGCCGTGGTTTGGCTATTCGTGTATTGTCGTATCGGTGCTATTTCGACAACACGGTATGTACAATAATCTGCTCGCATCTGATTGTTAGTTTGATTCTTTTCTGTTCCGACAACTGAGGGGCTTTGTCAGCCGCGGTGTCGGGAACCGAAAGAAAACACCTTTAGGGTTGCCTTCGGGCCGTCTCCTAAAATTCTGCATAGTTGTAACGAGATTGGAAGTACAACATAAAGCTTGGTTGGTCAAAATCAATTAGCCTTCTTCACTCATTGTTCTGGATCGGCATCGTGCGGCCAGACACCAGTGGGGGAGCCCGGTCGGACAAAACATTCTCTGTCTGTTACCCCCCACCGTTTGTTTGAGCTGATTCTGATCGATCGATATTGACTTCTCCCGTTTCCCGGTGCAATAGACCCATGCTTTTGCGAAATGCGCGTTACGTTGCCCAGGAACGTTGCGGTCGGTTTCGGTTAGTTCTTCGTGAAACTTCATGTGTGTCTAGCATTACATGTCAGCGCAAATATGCAGCCGGCTGTGCACCTGGAAAATGTCTTCTTGCTTGCCATTTCATGAACTGCCTCACAGCTCTAAAGGCTTGTCGTTCAATGTAGTCTAGGTACATCTGGCATTGCTTTTTCTGCATAAAATGTAAGTTAATGCAGGAAGCAGGGTATATTGCTGTAACACGCCTCAGGTTTTGCGTCTTTTAGAACGATGGCGCCAGGATGAATACAATATCTAAATTCACTGCTTTTCCAGAATTCAATATCTCCCATGCTTCTGTAACGATGAAACAGTCCCCATGTTAGACAATTTCACAATATCATAATACGAACTCTTGTCTTTGTGGCCTTCCTCACTCTTACTGTCGGGCTTCGTTCCTTGATTGATTTACGCCACGGTCCCATCGTGCGCTCTGTAAATCTAAGATATTGTTTGCAAGCAGTCCATTGAGAGGGCTTCAGCCATATCAGCAGACTGCCTCTCGAGGGGCGATGAAACATGGTGATGCTCATCTTGTCTCCTGAGACGAAATTCATTATCCGTATGCAGTCGAACCACATCTGACATAGAGACAGCTCAGTCATTCCTTTTACAGTCTCTTTATGTGCATCGATGACAACTGAAACGATCCGAGGGCTGCTTCACTTGTTATTGTGAATAATATAATATTAATAACACAGCGTTGTTGGTAGATGTAATGCGCCAACGTTTCGACTACCGTGGGTAGTCTTTCTCAAGGCAAGTTTTACAATCAAATGACTGAGGGAACGTTCACATGCCAACTGATGTTTAGTTGTGTTCGTGTATGTGTGCTTTGAAATGTGGGTCAGGTGAGTGATTAGTTGTCTTCCACGTCATGCGTCACCGTGGTGGTGGGGTCAACTAGCGCGGTGACCTTTGGTATGCTTGTTTCTTAATGATGTTAGGGCTGTCCATATCTCCGAGATCTCTGCTCCGTCGTTCCGATTTATGCATGTGGGGTGGGTGCTTATCGCCAGAGCCTCGGCAACCTTACGCTCAGTGCAGGTTCTGAATCCACGTTGAAGTATTTTTGCGTTTTCATAATCTATGTTATGCCCTTCTGCTATGGCATGCAGAGCGATGGCTGAATCGCGCTCAAGTTTTGATAAGGCCGCCTTATCTGTAGGTCTGCACTTTTCTTTCCTTCTGTGTTCAGTTATCCGCGTCGTCAGTTGTCTGCTGGTTTGTCCAATGTATTCAGCCGGGCATTCCTTGCAACTGATTTTGTAGATGCAATTGTCGTGGTCTTGCACACCGACTTGGTCTTTAGCTTTTGATAGGTGGCGCTTTAAAGTGTTATCCATCCGGAAGAAAGTGTGAATATCAAAGTCACTGAGGACCTTTCTTATTGCTTCCGAAGTACCTGATCTGTACGGAATTCCGACGGAGGCCGTTTTCTTCTTTTCTTTCTTCGTCATGTTTGTTGACACGCTAGTTTTCATTTGTTTTCTTATGAGGCGTGGTGGGTAGTGATTGTCCTGTAGGATGTCGTGTAGACGTCTTAGTTCTTCGTTGCGTTCGGTATCATCACTGCATAGCTTTTGAACTCTGTTGGCTAGCGAGCAAATAAGAGTCCGCTTCACGCATTGTGGATGAGCTGAACTGAAGTCCAAATACTTATCCGAATGTGTGGATTTTCTATGGATGCCGATATTGAATTTTCTTGAGTCATTAACTTTCAGACGACAGTCTAAGAAGTTGATGACTCTACTGGTGTCTTCCGATTCCATTGTGAATTTTATGGATCTGCATTGCTTATTGAGAGCTTGAAGAAAGCTATCTTTTTTTGTGGACTTGATGATTGCAAATGTATCGTCGACATACCGCACGTACAGGCGTGGGGGGTGGACAAAATTCATTAGGGCTTTTGATTCAACCGAGTGCAGGAAAAGGTTTGCTACAATGGGGGATATGGGTGATCCCATGGCCACACCATCCGTTTGTTTGTTCAACTCATGTTTGAACGTGAAGTATGTTGACATGAGACAAAGTTTTATACCCTCAATAATTTCGGATGGAGATAGCACGGTGCGCTCTTCTAAGGAAGTGTCCGATACTAACAATGAATGCAAATAATGTAGACTATCTTTAATGGGTACACTTGTGTATAAAGAGACCACATCAAAGCTCACTGCAACTTCATCACTTTCTAGCTCAAAGTTTTTTAACATATGGGCGAATTCGAAAGCATCTCTGATGTGACTTACTACCAACTTCTGATAGGGTTTTAATAATCCACTGAGATATTTTGCCAGCTTGTACGTTCCACAAGAAGTGCAGTCTACAATTGGACGAATTGGTATATCGGGTTTGTGGATTTTTGGTAAACCGTAAAATCTCCCAGGTCTGTTGGTTTTTGGCGCCAGTGAGAACCATAGAGATTTCCCGAGTTTCTCCTTCAAGCTGGATAGGTACTTGTTTGCCTGGGCCTTTGATTTGTTAAGTGATGAGTTCACTTTCTTCTTTTCTATTTCCTCGTAAGGGCCATCCCGTAGGTGCTCGGCGACCTTTGACTCATAATCTAATTTGTTGAGAATAACTGTGACATTCCCTTTGTCCGCTTTGGTGATGTGGATTGTTCGATCTTGTTTTAGGCTCGTCAGTGCTTTCCTTTCCTCCACTGTGATGTTTGGTGCAATTGGTTGTTGGCTCTTAAGAATGTTGCATATCCTCAATCTAGCTTGATTGGCGTTTTCTTCTGTAAGGTTCGATAAAGCTAGTTCCAGTGTTGGTACAATTTCTTTGACCATCAGTGGTTTTCTCTGGAGATTGAAATTCAGGCCTTTTTGTAGTAATTGCAACTCTAAGGTTGTCAACGATCTGCTGGATATGTTCACTACAATATTTTGGGTGTTCATTTTTGTCGGTTGCCTGACCTTTGATTTCGGTCCGTCCTCGGTCGCCTTTTGCGAGATTAGTTTCGCTGTGTTATTAATATTATATCATTCACAATAAAAACCAATACATGGCGCACCGATTTTTCGATACACTCCTTACGTCGTTTGGTCCGGATATTTACAAGCTGCTTCACTTGCTTTATAAATGCCCTGGCTGGCTGGTCAACAATGGTACTTTCCAAAACGACTCCACAGTCCACACCTAAGCAACGAAGGGTCAGTCCTTCCTCCAGGAACCGCTTCCGTTCCTCAACCGTATCGCCCAAATATGCTTGAATGTTTAACGGTTTGGTCAATCCAGCGTAGAGTCCAAAGATAAATAC
The DNA here is from genome assembly GCA_008360955.1 of Fasciolopsis buskii. Classification (NCBI taxonomy): domain Eukaryota; kingdom Metazoa; phylum Platyhelminthes; class Trematoda; order Plagiorchiida; family Fasciolidae; genus Fasciolopsis; species Fasciolopsis buskii. The sequence goes on from LUCM01008494.1 coordinate 78,490, forward strand.
ACCTGGAAACGGACTAAACAGTCGACAAAAATGGTCAGACGGCACTCGGAGCAATGTCATTTCGTCAAAATGCAGTTGGATAATCATGGTTGCGTTGTTTCAGATTCTTTTTGACTCCACAACACTGAGTTTGTTCAGGAAGACCGAAATATATATATATTTACCGGAGCCGACGTGCTTTTGATCGCCCATCTTGATGTTCCCAAAAGATTTCTATGGTTCTTCGGCAAATCGAGCCCTGTTCACCGTAGTGCGCACAGAAACATCCCCACGACATCGAGATAACCTAGTGCAATGCGGCCTGACGCAGTTCACACCTGACAGTAGGAACCGATGCAAAGGCTTGAAAAGGGTAATTTTAGTAACTTTTTAGTATCAAAATGCTCGCGATTATGAGGATGTACTGTAAGTTAAGCGTAAATAATTTCAACATTGGACGTTGGCAGTCCTTTATTGCGTACCGTTCAGAACTGACATGCGTTACTTCCTAACATGACGCAGTGATTTTCTGAAGCAACGACTCAAGAGACCAATTTTGGGCGTTTTACCGCTAGTTGTATTTCTTGGGAACAGCACATCATTGACGCATTAAATCAATTTAGATGCGTGCTGTTAATGTGACTCGGCACCTCCTTGAGAACCCAGTGGTCTGTAGGAGACGACGGTTGCACGTATAGCGCTTCAGATTGTAATCGATTTTTGGCCTGTTGTGTACCATAAACCAGTGTGTATCATGCACATGCTCGCAGGCATGAAACGGGAGCAACATTATCGACTGTGCTAAGATAAGCCGAGTTGGTCAAATGCGTCCAAGATTTTAACTTGACAATTCCACTGATGGCCGCTCGTAATGCATTTTGCTGTGAATAGCAAGAGTGACCGAACTGGTCCACGCCCCATGGTCATTGCGGCTGATGCAATACAGGCTATTCCATCGAATGTGACTGTACAAAACGTAAGGAAATGGACAAATCAATCGTACGCGTTCTCTCGCAGTCGGCATCCAGATGAACTTGTCTGATCTGCGTTTGACGTCACTCGTGCGGACGATGGTCCCAAAAGGGCGGAGAGATTTCAGAAGCATGCTGCGACCAACCGATGGTCAGCCAATCATTAACTTTTGTTTGGAGAATACCGTGCTCAGTGACCTTAAGGCGGCTCCAACTGAAATCGGTGTTGCGGATTAAATAATACTCCAGCAAAAGTACACATTCGGAGAATCAGGCCATAAGTTGTTCCATCTTCGATTCAGTTATGTCCAAAATTAGCCACTAACTGCAGTATGCTAAATCAGTCCGCCAACAGGAAAGAAAAACAAATTTGTTTTTACTGTTTCTCGAAGGTTAGAAGTAACTGAATATTTAAGTAAAAAGTAGAAAGTGCTCCAGGCTAGCATAGAGGCTCGAGGTGGTACAAGACAGAGCAAACAAAAAATAAGTGATTTACAAAGAATGGACAGCATGGGTTCGGGGTTCGCGACGGAAGAGTTTGGCTCATCATTAAGCCTGGCGACCAAGAGAGTTGCGTTCAAGACGCAAATGTGTCAAGACAATAAAGCAAGAAAAGCGAAAAAAAGGCACCACGAATTCGGAAAAACATAGATCAAACAACGCGTGGAGGAGAACGGAAAGGTAGCAGCGACAGTTCAAGTGAATAACTTGTTTTCCTCCACACCAATCATCTAAGTTATAACAGCAGCACTTTGGAATGGTACGAAATACAGTTGGTATTTGAAGTTAAGACCTCCTGCTCAGAATAGTGGAATACTCCCGGCCAGTGCAACTACCTAGATTAGGGTTTGGTAAAATGGCTTCTTATTGTCTGATGTCTGCAATTTCGTGTTACCCCAAATATTCATTGTTTGACATCACATGGACTGTGCATAGGTAAGCAATTTCTAAATTGCAGTCTGAAAATTACTACTTGTTTTTTGGCAGCAACCAAGCTAAGACCGTGCCGATTAATTAGGTGGATCTTATTCTGTTGTGCGCTGGTCTGATTCATTCCAGGATGAAGTGCAGTTCTTGTCATTCTGGTTATCATGCAAATATCTGCACTGGATACACTAATCAACCTCTCGTAGTTAGGCCATTTGATATTGGCCCATCAGGCTGCGGACAGTAAAACCCTTCGACTGCTCTCCGTGAACGCAATTCGACTATTTTCAACGGAGTCTGTTTACGAGGTCCTTGGTATATGCAAGCCGTTAAAGCCCTAATGTGATGTAGTGATCCGTAATAGCACTGAGGATTTGTGAATGATGTAATTCACAAGTCTGCAAAAGCACCCAGAACTAAGAATCACTACTAGGACAGGACGCGGAATTGGGAACAGCAATACCAATTGTACTCCATGGAATCTCTACTTACGAGTGACTGTTAATATAATCAAACAATTATATTCAGAGTTAATTTGTAATCATTACGGTAAACGCGAGATTGGCTCCAAAATAGGAAAGTTTGCGCATGGCTGCTGCGCGTGCATGACCGATTATCCTGGTTCTTTCAAAAAAGGATCTCATCTTCCCCAACCCCCCATCCGAAAAATGAGACTGATCTAGTCACCGATTTCCTCCGTTTGGAGTACATCGGCTACAAACCAGCGGATACTCGTTTCTTGGTTCAATTCTATACAAGCATCCCACGGAAAGGAGAAATGTGCTCGGCCAACCGGCTGCCAATGGAGGCCCTGGTAACTGACAAACCACAAAGGAATCAATTAGCTCAGCGCGTGTGTCTTGTGGATTTGTCCCAGTCAGTTATCACTGGCGAACTCCGTTGGGATGAGTGACACAGAAAGCAACAACATTCTGTCTGGGGTCCAATGAAACAATTCCGACTTTAGTTTTGAGCGTATTGCTGGCGGATGCACACTTACAGACACGAAACCACACGAATGGATGTTTTTCGAGGGATCAGGATGACTTAGTGAACCGTTGTAATACGGACTGAGTACAAAAACTGGGGGAATCCGCGCTTTTTGATCAAGTGAATTAATAGGCACCAGAGGGCTGACAGAAACACATGGAGCCGTGAGATAAGGTTATGAGCCTCGGTTATCATCGTAGTAATAACTATTAGTTGCACGCTAGGAAAAAAGGGAATTTCGAGATGTGAGTAGCATGTTCTGGAAAGACATATCTGCTACGATAATATACATACTTGGAATAGAGATGGATTCATCTAAAAAACTTGCCTCGTTTCATACCAGAGCTATTCGCACGCCAAACCAACATGACAGTTATTCCCATCGACCTTCCCATTGAATACCGTCCACTAGTTTCCGGAGGTGGTTTAACAGTCCTAGTTTAAGGCGAAACAAACACGTAGCCTCGGACAACGCATACAGCAAAAGGATGCATCACACATGTGGCTTATAGAATACAGCGACGTGATCTAATGTCTTCGTGAGAGTCACTATAGTATGTGTGTCTGGTGAAGAAATACGTGCTTAGTCCAGTCTGCCAGATTACAGTCAGAGGTTGCTGAGTGATAGCCAAGGCAACCGAACAGCGGAAGAATCTTTGGACCAGTGAGGAATTTTACCCGCTGTGACAACGATACCGGCATGGCCAAACATCCTGCTTGGTCATGGATTACCCCAGTTTCCTGTTAAAAGTTTGATTTAAAACTGTTTCATGCAGTGTCAACAAAAGCGAAGTCATTCAAAATATTTTCTGCTTCAAGGACTGGAAACATTTTTAACCTCATTTTTGCTTTTGTCCATCTAGCTCCGGTTATTCGTTGAATATGACAACCTTTTTCTCTTATTAATTGCGTCACAATAAACACCACCCATCGAAGTGGTTTTGCTCAGCTTCATGTGCAACGTATGAAAGCCCGTATGTCCATGAATGACAATATCAATGAAAAACAAACGAATATTATCTGGGCTGGCATGACTATTATTGCAACTCATACGCCAAAAACATTCGTGGAGTCACTGTAGTTGTGAAGTCCGAATCCACACCAGTCGACAGACCCCGAAGTACATGACAGCGCAAAGATGGCGCGCGTAGCACGGTTCGTTATTCGAACCGCAGTTTTTACATTCCCATCGTCTGGTACTTGGAACAGGACCGATCGACGCGTTCTACGATAAAGGTTGTTCGCAGTTCCCAATTGCATTATCGGAACCCGCATTGACGGTGAGCATAAAACACTTTATCTCGTTGTAGAACAGTGTTGCATTCGGTCTAACCTTTGGTGTCGCGTCGGCTATGGTGTATCTTATCTTTGGTATCCAGTCCACATGTTTTTCATGTGAAGTAGAACCAATCAAGACAGCCTTCCTCCTAACACTTCGACATTGACACTCCGGTAATGAGCTTACAGAATGATCACTGACTTCTCTTGTTTGATTCCGTATTTCACCGGAGGCTGACATTCTGATCCAAGACAACAGAATTTCCATTTTTGATGGATCAACAACAGATCAATTCGGCTTTCGGAAGCCATTTCAGTAAACAATTCCTACCAGTACTGTATCCATATTTTCGAGTGAACGTGCGGATCGAAGTTACTATAGCGTTCATCCACATCCATCACTGTCAACGCGAGGCTTTTGTCAACTAATGGGGGTTTGGCTGATCACTTTTGTGCGCACCCAGATATGGCACTTCTTTACTCACTCATTGCTCCTCGCTATTTTCTGCCACCTGAAATTTTGTTGCAGAACTTTCCGGTTTGCATAGGATACAGCTGGTCAACTTGGTCCAACCCCTGAACAGCATCAGTCAGTCACCGAAAAATTTGGAAAAACGTCATCGCGCATACCTAATGTTGACAGTTGAGACTTGAACTATGCTTATGATATCCGAAGCTCTTGTGTTGTTCTGGATAAATTTTATCTTAAAATCAGTCCTATTTTTCAGAAACTTACAAAACCACCATAGAGCTTCGAAACAAGGTGCCCCAGAGTTTTGACTATAGAGGAAATTTACAAAATGAGCGTGGGCCGTGTTTTCACCAGTTGAACCCTCCAAAATACCATTGTTGTAAAAGTGATCCATGCTAAAAGCGACCCCACGAGAGACCATGTGAAGAAAATGCGGCTGGGCCTAGCACCGTTCTATGACCCATTCCCACCTCTAATACGATCGGGTAGTATGTTGCCCATCACGTGAATTCCTTGTGGCATGACATCGCGAATCTGCACGGGCTTGCTTTAGTCTGTATTGCCTAGTTTTTGCAACACAAGAGTTTCGCTCATGCTGTTTCGTAGCGAAATTGGGACAGGATTGTTCTGATGGAAGAAACCAAAATGTTTCAGTAAACTTCGGGCACAAGAAAACGATTTTCTTCAAGCAAGAAATGGTCAAAATTGGCCACTGCGCTGCATTGTGTTAAACGAAGAATGAAGGAGATGCTGGGCCAGTATTGAGATGTTCCCCAAGTTCGTTGACTCTGAGATAATATGAAGCTGCTCCAGAACTATATGGTGAGTCTGAAAATCGCGCGAGTGAAAGCCTGCCAATCCGGTACAGTTAAGTCAACGTCCCACTATGTTGATACGCACCTTAGATAGGTCAGACAGGGTAAAATTCGAGACCCAAAACCTACGACTCAGATATGGTTTTGCTTCTAAAAGCAGTTTAGGCGTTCTTTTGTGAAATGCTGCGTTTATTACTTTTTAACATCAGAACAACATGAATGCAAGTTTGAAATCGATGTCAAAAACCAGTCGGTAGACAAAAAACGTAAGCTCACATCACGGATGCTTCGGCAAGTTCAGTTCATCTGAATCATAAACAAAAAAGATCTTTTTGAGCGCTACCAAACCACTCGCCACCAGAGGTCAAGGGGCGATGCCAAACACATCCTAGACGCAGTGGCAAATGGTGGTTATGGGCAATGCTTCCTACCTAGACACTCCATGCCAGGTTAAGTGAACATTAAAAATAAAGCATACACTTTTACCTCATGTTCTTTGCAAACCTTAACCGATGTTACGACTGTGAAAATCGATCTACTTCGTACACATAATGTGGTGTGAATCAAATACGGGAGAATGCACAGTTTACTCGCCCTGTTGATTTGGCGTTTGGTTAGTGCGATGTGCCAGACCTGAGATTGACGCTTTCAAACCGGGTACGCGGTCCAATCGACCATGGGCAATAGTTTCGCAGGAATGTCAGATGGTTTAGCATAAATAATTCCGGCAACGGCACTCCCAGAAGAATTCTGCTGCAATGATAAGAAATCGTTAGACCGTCCGATACCGAAAGGGTTTAACCACGAATATGTTTGGACCATGCGGTAACCTAATGAAATATTTCAGATGACTTGACGTTTCAACGGTTAGGATTTGGGACAAAAATCCAATTTTAATCACAAACTGTACGCGGATGATGAGTCCACAACGATGACCTGTGGACAATATCAAGATGTACAAGTGTAGGAATGATTTAACAGTAGAGTACCAGGTAGGTCCACCTGATGAGCGGCGATACCGCGAAATTAATTGTGTGCTTTGGGGGGATTTCGTCCGTACTACTGACAATGATCAATATTTACATGAAAGAAACAAAGTATTAGTCAGTGACGTCCTGAATGAACCAGGCTAAAACAACCAGGCAGTTGTCAGTAGCGTGATTCGAACAAAACAAATCAAACGGGGCAACCAATATTACCGGTGTCCGAACACGATTTGGCCACAAATGAAGCCGCTCGATCCGAAGATAAGCGCACTGTGATGAACGGTGGGACAAAATGCATTTCCGTTGTGCTCACCACAGCCGGGCAAAACCTATCGGTTTTTGGCACGAAAGCTTGGAGAAATTCGTATCTCTGCTAGGTAATAACACGAGTGGATTTTGTCAGGGGTGATATAGGTAATAAATATTCGACCCGTTTTATCTCTTGCCTGAAGGCTTTCTCAAATCATCCAGTCTGCCCCAATATTTCGCTGTCTGTCATAAGCTGCTTTTGAACTGCGGTTATGTCCTACTCTGTTCGGGTTTCATCTTTGACTAAATCCTCCTATCTCCTGCGTTATGAGCTTTCACTTATCACACGTTAGACTCAACAGCACATAAACAAAAATGAGCCTCGTTAAACAATGCTAAAACGGGTGGAGACCTGGAGACCGGTACTTCATAACGCCCATGTTTTTATCATTTGACACCGGCGGAAGAAAGATTGTACAATAATATGCTTGAATTATGAGTGGAACGAAAGACACGTGCCCCATGGTCATTAGGGCCTACGAGATAAAGGGATGGAAGCACCGGAAACCGCGACCCCGCAACTTGGAGTGGCACAGAACCACATAAAGTCTCATTTGTTCAGGTGCCTCTAGTTATAATGTTTTACTTGATCGCATCATGAAATTCCAACTTCATACTCAACCATATTCGCAGCCACTTTCGCAAAAGCTGTTTTTGAGGGATTTTCATCCAACAAAGGTGCTTCGAGTTAATTTTCATTAGCCCGATCCTATTGTTTCACCCTGGTTATTGAAGAAAACCGAAAATCTGAGGTATCCAGTCACAAGTTTTAAACAGCAACTCTAACGCAGCGTAATAAAGGAGGCGCAAGTAACGAACAACAACCGTTCGATATACATATACCATTAGAATCTAATTTGTATTGTCAAGAATGTATATGGAAGCTGCCTGTTGAGCAGCCCATAAAATAACGACAATCGTGATTCGGCTCAGTTAAGTCGGTCTTAGGAACGAAGGCCGAATACCACTGGGATATTAAACGTAAGCAGTATCGGAAAGAGCGAGTAAAACGTGCGTGTCCAGTCAGTCCACCGAAGGCGGTTTACGTTGATTACTGTGGTCGGACGACAACTGTCAACACGAAGACGCACCTTGTTCACTAGATATTCCTCCCGGAGACTAAGTCAATGATTCGGGGACAACAATGGCCGATGGAGGGACAACCACCAAGAATAGAATTTTGCCTTGCCCGTAAAGAAGGTTGTCAGCACATTCGTCAAAATTCTTTATATTTCCAGTAATTTGTGTCCAGAATAGTAGCCTTCTGTTTTGGTTTCGATTTCACGTTGGAAAAGCAAAAATAAAATAAGCGCATTGCCAAGTGTGATAGACCAACGAATTTTTGTTAAGACAAAAAGAACAAATCCAATTTGCCATCATATTTTGAACTTGAACAGTGTAAAGCAAATAGCGTTGAATCTTCTGAAATACATACTGAAAAGACCGGTGCAAAAATTCTAATATAGATCATAATATCACTTGGAGGGAGAGGGATATCTGATTTTGATTACTCCAGAAACAATGGAAATTCTTCCTTATTACCAAAGAACCGGAGTCCTATGCGGTTGAGGGGGGAATGAAGTTTGGGGATAAACAGCAACGAGGCTGAAAGTAGATGTGACTGTATAAATTGAAGAAAACGTTATAAATAACAAATCGGTGAAGTAGCGTGTAGACAAATTGTAGAAGAATCAAACGATTGGTGGAAAGGAACTGTGGACGACGAGGTTACACGATCCCGGATGGGATATTGTGCAATTTCAAAGCTGAGATATTTTGCGGCCACTGGGGAAAAAAAGAGGGTGACAAAGATACAGTATGTTACTAGGACACTTTGTAAACGTTTCGTCAGATTTGATGATTAATCACACTAGTAACATGATAAGCAGATCATAAGCCACACACAATGCTGACTTGTATACTCCACACTAGAATTAGCAGACGTAAACGTGAAATTTCCATACAAGGCCTGCGGATTAGCTCGAATGGCGAACGAAAACCTTGTTTCGACTGGCGTCTACAAACTTTGCCGCGATGATAGAATTTCCGGCAAAACTCAAATTAGATGTGCTGAGGGCAGAACACATCAAATGGTTCTGATCTGGCAAGTGCACAGTCACATAATGCACATACTAAACGTAACCGATTGTTTCACTGCTCAATGTCATCCCGAATTCACCTGCCATAGGAGTTTCAGCATGGGTCCATTTTGTCAACAGCACAATATTTAGTGTATTCCAAATATCTTTCGACGAATTCTTGTTTCACAGTTGGAGTGCGATGAAAACATATTTGTAGGTAACTTCATTCATGTCTTTCTTGGCCCTGTACCGCAAAACATTTGATCCGAAAGATTCTTGTATTTGTTCGACCAAGCAAAATTATCACCAAATCATTAGCGCCGAAGTTTGCGGGGTTCCGGCATCAGCAAGTGATCACTGCCCAAGAATGAAACAAGTCACAGAAGGGGATTCTCTTTGAAAAAGTGAGATGGGGAATTCGGCTGCAAGCATGATACACAAGGCAAGTCTGCCTTATGCATGCGAACGTGCAAAAAACATCATTAAAGGAACCCATATTTTGTTATGAGATACCCAGTTTCGCTGAGTTTTACCCTCACCAAGATAGTCCAGTTACAACTGAGAGAAGAACAGAACTGTCTGTTACATGGTGCAAATAAATGGGCAGATTAAAAAAAATTGTAGTTAGTAATCAATAAAGGGCAATCAGGTTCACTAAACCAGCGACAGAAGACAGACACTAGCAATATCGAAAATAAAGAGGGGGAGGCGTTTCTGTGAGTAACATTTCTCATATAAGAACCCACATGAATCTTCTGATATGAAAAGTGTGGTGCACCAGCAAACGGAGCCATAGCCATGACATAGGCAGACGAACCGAAATACTCCGTTATAAGCTCTACGAGGATCCCCGGCAGTGCTTGTCCATTGATCCGAAATGATCAGAAAACGAAAGAAGTTAAAATACTCTTCACCGGCCCTCAGCGGATAGCGAGCATCTGGCTTTGTTCTGTTGTTTTGCAAACCAAATCTACCGAAATGCTTGTGGTGAAATCTCCTGAGACAATACCATACACCCGTTTAGGTGGACAGGTTTTAACTCGCTCCCGGACGAACCACATATTAGGCTGGACAACAGGTAGCGTGAAGGGAAAACAGTATGAAAAAAACCCTACACACGTGTGATGAACTCTAGGATAAACGTTACTTTTTCGTCTCTATTTCGCTTACTTGATTTTCCTAATCCGCCGTGGGTCTAAAATCACTACGTCTGAATGGACTTGTGCACCATGGATCAGCCTATGAGTTCACATGCGTTTACACCACATACCTGAAGCATAAGCGCAGTGGAAAGCACATGTCTCATAGCAGCCCCTAGGGTCCAATATACGAGAGGGGAGAGAGGGGACCAGAAACTTCGATGCTGAAGCTTGGGATGGCATAAGACCAAATAAGGTCACATTAAATAGGATGAAGTAACGATGCGGATGACAGCGATTTGCTGTCTACCACCAAAGTGACTGGAACCTCTGACCATCTCAGTGATAGACATTGAATCCAATTGACAAGTATACAACATTGTAAACAGTGACTGACGGAGGCTACTGGGATCGACTCAAGCGAGAGATAACTGCAAGAATTGGAGAATATGGACTAAATCGGACGCAGTTTTTCCACCAAAAGATCCTCCAACTCCGCGTGTACACTGCGGAATTTTCTCCAAAATACCAGGTGTTAGTTTGGCAAAATTAATTTTTTTTCCTGTTAGTTAATACAGAGGACTCGGAATACGCGCAGGATCAGTTCATCGATTTGCCAGAATTTCCCGACTCAAGAAAGATATGACGCACAACTATTTTGACCACGGAGGAAATGGCAAAATGCTGAACTGCAAAACCACATCAAGGACGACGTATTATACCGTTTCAGTCGATTCCGTATGTTGAATATGATTAGTAGGTGAGCGGGAATGAAAAACGATGATTTTGAGTAAACGTGAGGACAAAAAACTACTAGTTACCGGAAAGGTATTTGGCAGGACGATTGTAAACGTCATCAACAATAAATAAATTTATGCTCCGCGCGAACACACAAACGCAATGTTTGAGGGAGCCGAAATTCCGACGAATTGATAATAATGACATGCAAATGAACTTCATCAAAAACACCGACTGAGTCGTAATCAGTACGAAAACAGACAAAGTATAACCATGAGGGCAATGTGCATCAACTCACTCGAGATTGGTTGTTGATAGGAACGGTTTGGATATACTGGCACTCCGCCAAAACGCTAGACTGGATCGGCGGTCCGTCAGATTGAGGTTGGCCAACGATCCAGTGAACCGATCCCTCTCACCCGCACCCGCATGCGCGGTAGTGGCTTCGCCATCTCCCTCGGCACCATCGTTTATCTTGGACAAGGCGAAGTCCGCAGTGCCCCAGAACGCATCACGAACCAGGTCCGGGTGGTCATGATGCATTTCATCCACAATCAAGTAGGAAACCTGAAATTAGTCGGTATTCGAATAGGCTACACATCAAACAGGCTTAAGGCGTTCATGAGATTGTAATTCATACGGAAAGATTATCATAGTCATCAGAAGTTACTTCTACCGGAAGACTGTAGAGTCACCAATCCGAGCTGGAGATCTTCGTGAACAATTTAACAACATTTCATCCAAGCGGTCAATTCGGTCAGGCAACTTTTTTGGAGGTGCAGTAAACAAAGAAACAATAATCTGCGTGACTGAGTGATTGCCTGCCCCAAGCTGTTTATTCACACGCGTGAAGTGACCGTGTTCAGAGCTGGGAAACATGTGATCCGACAGTCGGATAGATAATCGTTCATATCAGATACAGGTTCAATCGGTGTTCACGCAAACCGACGAACAGGGCGCAGAAAAGGAAACGAGCTATTGAGTCGAAAGATTGAGATATAATTTTAGATATATTGCATGCCCTATCTCACCTGGGCCGTGGTCAATGAGAGCAGGATAATTGTTGATTTTGCAATTTGGCAGACAGTTCTGGTCCATAAACTTGCAATCTTCAGTGGAATACATTTGGCTAGGTTTGTTTAAGCGATTGAAGTGCGAGGATACTTTGATGATAAGAGTTCATACAATACGGGAAATAGACTCCCAAGAAGGGTTCGAACCCACATATAAACATCGCTCACCATGCAGCACAGTGTACTCTCTCAAGTGAGCCATGCACTAGGACAAAGGGAAAGAAAACAGAAAAAAACCGGTTGTCACCTGGATGTTTCAATGTCCCCCTCACTGGTCAGGTCGCTGTTGAATGTGGGACACAAACCATCAAAGCCAGGATAGCCTAACAGCCATCGTGGAGTTCTCCTCGGAAACCTGAAGCAGACGGTCACTCTTAACTTTGACAATCTTAAAATAGCCAGGATCCTCCTTTATAATTACCGGACGATCTTGGTAAATTGACAAAATAAAAGTAACAAATAATTTTATTGGTACTTAAAACCGTACAACAAAAAACGCATGTTGTTATCAATGAATTAACGGAACTGGCAACACCCTCGGGTCCAATAAACAATCACCCACTTCGAATAAGTTGCCTCGACAATCGGAGGCTAGCTTTGAGATAGATATTTTAAAAAGGTACATTGTCAGAAATGAGTACGAGTTTCATTCATTCTTTTTTCAAACGTATTAACGCTTTATCGTTAGAGTTAGCGAAACGCTTCAGGCCAAATGGAAAAAAGTAACAGATTCTTAAGGGCCATTGTGAATCGATGGCCGTATTGGTTTACGCAAAACGTGACAACCTATCTTTCGCCAATCGTTCGTAAATCGTGTAAATGGGCGTGCAAGAACCAAACCAGTCTCTGCGTTGGGATAATCACGTTTCTCTGCAACAGATTTCAAAACACACGGGCACAATTTCGTAGACGCACGATCGTGGCTTTCGGTTTTGCATTCACCTTTTTCTAATTCTTTACTATTCGTTAGTATAAGGCCATTTTCAAGGAAGTAGTTTGGACTACGCGAGTGTCGCCAAACAAGGAAGTTGATCGCCGAAAGTAGGATTCGAATTCACGACCTTCAGATAAGAAAGCCAAGATATTGGTGGTTTGTCCACTTCTGACTGATAGTATCGAAGAGTACATCACGGAAGCTCAGTTTTTCTCAAACCATCCATGCGTGTATCCGGAGATTAGTTGGTGATAAAGAGGATCATTCGTCGAAATTCACTTCGAGAAATGGCACCTGTTAGAATCGCCTTTTCTCGTCATTTATTTCCAATTTTGCCACTGAGACGACTACGAAAATGGTTTCATCTTTGTTCGCCCACAGCGAGACTGACATTTGTCTACGCAGTTAGTTGTCTGACCTAGAATATGCAGATGATGTTTAGATTCTGAGCAGGCTTAGTTAAGTGGCACGCTACAACGGACAGATATTTAGACCGCATATTACACCTTTCGAGTGCAAAATAATAGTTCAGGACTAGACTAAACGAAAATTGAAATTTGACTTTGCCAAGAAGAATTAAATTTGAGTAGATAATTTTTTGTTAATGAAAAGCAAAGTTTCATCGAACATTTTCCTACACCGAATGGAGTGCCGGGTCTACGCATGATCGACTTGAGGTGTTTGCCTAACATCCGGTTGTCGATATCAAAGGTCGAGTATGCACGCGAGCACTAAGATGGGCAATTCGACACGCACGAAGACGTACCAGAAACGCCGGTGGTTGAACACGGAAATTTTCATAGTTGTACTGGAATATGATAGGATTCTTAGCAGAAACTCTGGGACTAAACGCATGGTACTGAGCCGTAGAGGTCAGTCATCATAAGAAAGACGAAATCTGAATAGTTTAAGGCGATTGAGTCAAGCACCAGGCATGCTCTAAAAGCAAATTTCTCAGCGTACGTTATTGTCTAGCGAACGTTTCGGTTTAGAGATGAGTAGATCTGATAAGTTCACAACGGTGGACTGTTCTATTTGGATAGATTTCGGCTCCAAATTTGGAATCAGCAAGACACTTGTAGTCATTAGACAATGTGACTAAGCGTTGCAGGGTCTATCATCGTTTTCATTTCACAGGGGTAATGGTTATGAAAATTGAAACAAATCACATCGGAACTAAGACGAGGTAGGGAAACCATGCGTGTCAAAGTGAAGGGGAGATGCACATTTCTGTGCAAAAGTTCACCATAAACGTGCAATGTTTCCCATGCTCCGCAAGCACAGCATTAACTGTCCAAAATAATCCGTGGTTAGTCTACGAGACAGATAACAGCCGGATAGCTAAACTGATGTAAGGTATTTTCGCAGGAGGCTTCACCAGAAGCACTTGGTCGGATATGGCGTGCAAAGCCGCAGGACGAGGCCACACACTGGTTGGCCGTCGACAGCCGGAGGCGAGTACGCTAGTTTCTTCGTTCTAGAATCATTCCAGATTGGCGATTCTCGTAGAGCCCGTGACGACGAGGTAAGCTAGTAAACACTTGCTAGAACACCATGTACTGAATGAAGGCGAGGAGCCGTGGCCTCGCTTAGAGCCGAGTTGCACTCTCAGTGTCATCATCATCATTCAGCGTTTTAATACGGAGAAATGTTTGTAGATAAAAAGGCCACCTCGACGCTACTTTTGCCTGCTCGCGGCCGCTTATCCAATGGACATGAGCCCATCCAATTACCAACATCCGATGTGTTTTTCTACCCCTAACTGGACCGCGACACATAAAGATGACGATCATTGGGATTCCCTATAGGAACTGCTAATTGTTTCACTTGAACACTAAACGCATGATCTCAACCGTGTGCTAATTAGCAGTTGTCAAGCGGATAAGGTTTTGGCTTTTGGACGTGAAGGTCGCGGGTTCCAATCCTCTCACCGCCGGCCAACCTCCCCACTTGGGAGCCTTCTGTTGACCGCGACCCACTCCCTGAAAAATGATACGCGATGTCATCGACAAGGTGGCTGGCTCACGCAATAGCTCTTTGTTTGTGCGCCAAGTTGGCGGTTATCTTGATTCCCTTGACAATTCCTCGATTCAATACGATGGATCATCAAACCTATACAACGATAGGCTCTGAGGAGCATCCGTGCCCTTTGACTAGCTGCGCTACAAATCTGGTAATGTTATTTCGTTGTTTTCTTGCGGGATTTTTGGTTCTGTTATGGTCTCCGTTCGCCGCCAAAATCGATCAGAATTATTGCTATTTAAAAACCTTATTGTTTACCAACATCGACCGGGGTCACGCATTGTTGCACCTCAAAGATCTAATCCATCTAGAAGAAAAACTCATGCTGGCTGGCAGGCAGCTTTTAAATATACCGCTCCGGCCAGGATATCCATTTCGGCATTTTTGGGTACCAACACTGGTTGTCTGCCCAAGAAAATGACGGATCTATCTCTCGCACTTCAATCAACGATTCATGTTCACACTTGTCTTATCTGCACAAAGGAATCTTGGCCGAACCCGGATATCGCTGATTCACTCGTGTCGATAGACAACTTCAGATTCCATCGGCAGGACAGTTTCGAACAAGAAGACTGGAGGAGGTGTGGCAATATACATAAACTCCTTCTTGTCTGGAAAGTCCGAAGTTGTTTATACGTACCTGCTATATGGAATTGGTTGGTTCGTAACAGTGTCATCCCAAGTTTTCTCGCCATACCAGCACTATCATAACAAATTTACATATTGCCCTTTTAGCTCGAAACAAAATATCGCACCCCTTTTCGACTCTTTTCTAGTATTCCTCTTCTTGAGGATAGCCTATATATTATTGTAGGTGATTTTAATCATGCATCTACCCTACCACTGACTGTGTTTGATTTGACTGATCTCTGCATTTCTCCCACCAGAGGCGACTCCATTTTAGGTAGTTACTACCAACCACCCTGATTTCTTTTCCCTGAAATTGCGTGCTCCAATTTCAAGTAGTGATCGTTGTCTGTTTCTGTTAAGGCTCTAGATACACTCTCGACCAACCCTCCATTCCTTCAAGCAAACAAATCAAATCAAAGTTCGCCTCCGTAACTTTTCACATAACAACCTTATTCTTCTTCAGAAATCCCCTTCGATCACATCTACCTGTTTCTCTTTTGAACTCCTGCTCAATGTCAATGCTAAACTTTTCACAGAGACGGCCAACGCAATCTTTGATACCTGCTGTCTCTTAGAAACATTATTCGTCTCAAATGACCGTATCTCCACCCAGAGACTGAAATCTCTAAGAAGACAAGGAGCACTTCTATAATTCCTGTAATAACTCAAGCTTGCGGTGTATTTCCAACCTAATAACAGCTGAAATCCAACGCATCGACACTACATTCACCAGCCAACTGTTGAGTGGTAACAACAATCGAATCCTATGGCAAGGCATTCCATTGTTGTGTGGAAAGAAGAAACATGTGAAATGTTCTGCGGATGTCGAAAACATCAATCGTGTTGTCATTCATCTTTCCACTTATACGCCGGTTACCTTTGGACAGTGATGATACAACAGTTACAACGTTTTCTAGGGAAGAGATGCTCGACCTTCTACGCACCCATAAAGTTACCACAGGGGTTGCTCTTGACAATCGGTCTTCAGCTCCTTTAGGGCATGGTGCTGTGGCTCTGATGGATGCATTTACTTCTCTGATTAACTCATCATTACGCTCGTCTATTATCAACGACTTATCAACCAGCTCCTCTTGTCATCCGTTTAAGTTTGTTGATGATATTGCCCTCACTCAAGCCGTTTCGAACAGCGATGATTTTCAAAGGTTTTCCAACAATCTATCTTCTGTTCATGATTTCTCCGCACGAGCTGGTTTAAATCTCAACACAAATGTTTGAATGCCTGTCCTATCTCTCTCTCTCTCGGTCAGCCGACCCATTCGAAACGTCATTCATTAACTCAGAAATACCTGCGTTGATTCTGTGAAATACCTGGGAGTTACTATTGATAAAAATCTGAAGTGGACTTCTCACACTTCTACCTGTGTGAAGAATCTCCTACGGTTGTCATTTCAAATCAGGAAGCTTCGGCACTATAAAGTGAAACGGGGTACCGTCTCCCGATTTGTATACCAGTGTTTTTTCAATCCTTCTTAACTGTTCTCCCGTCATTTTTCCAGGTTTACTTAAAAAAGACTTTACATTTCTTCTCCGGGGACTACCAACTATTAGCCGTGTGTCCTTCTTATCACTAACTGAATTGTCCCTTAATCTGTGATCAGCACTTATCAGCATGTGAGAAATTTGCTCACAAAATTCTTTCAGATCCCATGCACCTTTGCACAACGATCTTTTGAAGTATCGCTCTCATATTTCAACGCTATCTGCCTTTCGTCCCATACCTTCTAGAATCAATATCTATAGAAAATCCACTGTCCGTATTTAGCAAGTATCTTGACTAACTGTGACCGTGTTTGAGTTGAATTCCTGGGCAGTCTATCATAATGTGCTTTGATTATTCTTCGAGCAGTTTTTATTCCATTTTTACAAGGCGATGAATGTGACTTTCTTCTTATTTTCCCCGCGTTTTTTTGACTGAAACGCAAGATTTTTTCTTACGCAAAAGTCTATGCAATACGATACGAATCTCACAAGTTCAGCCATACTACGCTTAACCGGATACCCGCCAGACAAAATCAAATGAATGAAGCAGATGTTTTCGGGTTTACTGTGCAGATGACAACGAAAGTGCGCGGATGTGAATGCGCAATGTGGATCAGGACAACTAAAACGCACTTTCTCCCTAGTCCGGTAGGATTTCACAGACGAAATTCTTTGTGACATGCCTCATGCATGAGCACATTGCAAGCAGCACGCTTGACAGCCACGCGAGCGCAAATGCATTCTTTTATTTGGGAACTTTTAGGCATAGTACAGAGATGACGAAGATGTGACCGGGCGACTACTATGGATGCCTTTGTTTGTTCGCCACATTTGAAGTTATCGGTTATGCAACTTAAAATATCGGGCGAAGAGTATGGCGAGCATGAAACTATCTTTCGAAAAGCAAGATGTCAAAATCGATTCAAGACAATTGCCCTGGAACTCACATTCAGATTACGCTCGATCAAGTACTCGATCTCGAAATCGTCTGCATCCTCACCGAACGGATTGATCAATGATTCGGCCACCTGTGGGTAAATTTGGGAGCATTGATAAACAGTTTGAAAACAAATAGAGGTTTCTTATCTAGTCAAGTTTAATACATCATAAAGACGTGATTGGTCAATTGCCGACCAATCGAAACGTAGTGTGGCTTAGCACCGACCATTTGCCAAACGATTAACTTAACACGAGTGTAAAAGAAAACACTCTTTATTAGGTGTTTGTACAGTGTAGCGTTTTGTCAGACGGTTGGCAAAAAGCATAACTCAGCACAGAGAACATCACTTGATGTGTTTTGCAACTATGTCCTAGAGCATAAATGGTACCATTACATGCAGAATACGGAATGCACAACAGATACAGCGAATTTGTGGACACATTTGACAGAGTGCTTAGTGCGGCATAAAGGCCCACCCTCGGAAGTTATTGGAATCTCCGAGTGAATAATCATTGCGGAGAAAGACAATGAGACGTCTTGTAGAACTGATGTGTGAATAGCGCTGTTCTATGACACAGTCAACCGGGAAACAGTGCTGATCCAGAACTGCACCGATATGAAACGGAGGTGCATCCGTCACAACAGTCAAGCGATTTTACGGGTGGGATACCGCACAGCGGCACGGATTTAAATGTGCGATTAATTCGAAATGAAACGAAGTCGCAGTAAACGACCGTGGATCAGTAACCATTCGTTGAAGAACCTGATTCGACATAGGCAGAAGACTGCAAATCTGATCTGGTACTCCAACCAATTATGCGGCCACTTAAGCGCTGGAGATCATTCGTCCGGGTTCTCTCGTATCTAGGCCTTCTGCAGCGAATGAATATCACGAAGAAATCGAATGCTGTGTGGGGGTGTGCAAGACCAACGATGGACAAGCATGGTGCCATGCGAATTCGAAACTCAAGCGAACGATGATAGCCCGTCCGGATAGCCTAGCAACTCGGATGTTTGACTCAGAATCGTGTTCCAGTTCGAGCACGGTGGATATGAACATGAACCAGAAAGAAATAACTTCCTTAATTTTATTGATGTTGATACAACTATAAAGGCGCACAATGGTTTGTTGACCCCAGGCAACAGATGGCATTCAGCTCTGTCACAGATCCCAGCTGTAACTCAAGTCTGGACTTGATTATAAGCAACTTGTGCATGGTTAAAAGATACCAAGGATAAGTAGATGCAAAAAGGTAAAAATAAATCCGTAAAAATGATGTCATAATGAACGATGCATGTCACCTTGATGATCCACCTTTACTGGCAATCACTAACTAAGTTGTACGTTTTCACGATGAATAACTGTATCGTTTATTGCTAAACGATTAGCAGTACTAAATTCACTTCGGATTCTAACCGTTTACGTAAAATACGACCGCCTGACTCGGTTCTTAGAATTTATGACTACTGCATACCAAAAACAGTCAAGATCACGGTAGCTTTCATCAAGCCGATAAAGTCGTGGCGGTGAGGATGTGAAGATTCCGAGTTCAAGTCCTTCCGGCGTCGATCAATCCACCCCAGCGCATTTCAGTAGCCTTTTAATAGCCGCGGGCTTCTTACGGATATATTGGATGTTTATCGTTCACCAAACAGATAACAGGAAATTTTAAGAAATTTTCCATTGTTATTTGTTCTAGAATGACCGGTTAAGTTGAAGGCAAGAGCCCGTCTGGTAGCCCTACTAACAGCCAGGCATGCTTGAGTTAGGAATTTAATAACTAGCATTGATGCACAACCACATGTTGAAAATAAAATGAGCTTTGACTGTGGTATCACACTCCCATGAGATAGATTAAACCTCGAATGATTCAGTCAGGAGTGACTATTCAAAGTGTGACTAAGATGCTATTCAACAACAGCCGATGATTACAAACGGAGTTGACGTTCAACTCGACCACGAGTAGCACCGTTGGGTGATTGCAATTCACTTTATTGCGTCCGATCTAATCGGCCCCCATTTTGTGGCTATTTGGAATAACACTTTGATCTGAGATACGCAACAAGCCAGATGCTTCATAGACTGAGAAATCGACGTACATACAACGCATCGGAGAGTCAAAGCCACGAGCTAGAACCCAGCCGACCAACTTTCGCTTGCATGACGAATGCTCTGTTATTGAACCACGGTGGACACGGTTCTCGAAAGCGAAGTAAGAAAGTGAATATCCGGTATTGCATAAACCCCCGTTCCACTGACGCAGAACAGCTAATCTCGTTTTAATCATTGCGTTAACTTCGTCGGTCACTTTCTGATGGAACGAGATACCACAGTTGAATAGAATTCAACAGATACTGTGATGAATCTTCGTTTGCAGACACGGCTCTCGAGGGCAGTGCACATGCGAGCTGAGTTGTAAGACATCTGATCGGTACGCTTAGGATCACTGGTTCGACTTCGACATCAACGTTTGGATGCAAAGTGAGTGAAAGGAATTCTCATTCTGCATTCGGAATAAACTTTTTCGGTTGTTACAGCCTATGACGATGAAAGTGATTTGATACGACTTTACCCCCACTAGATTGCTACTGAATACGTACTGCAAGCATACCGATTTTGACATGGGTGATTCGAGTGCGTACATTGCTTCATGGTGGAGCAGGGTTATCCGGAGTGAGGAGTGACGTGGTCTAGAACGAGGAAGAACAATCAACCATTTCAGGTTTGGAGAGTACGAAGCGAATAGTTTGCTGAGAGCGCATTGTAAATGTTGGAGAAAACGGAAATTCGGTTCATGTATGTGCAACAATCTGGAGGTCGAGTACGGCCGAACTGATTTTACTGGAAGAACAGATCAGTGAAGTTAGTCATGCTGACATCTTTTGGTCATGAAACACTTGCGTTATCACCTGAGGTTCACTGTTGTTAAAACAGATCTGCCCATTCTTGCTAACTAGTGCACACACCCGAGCTTCTGCAAGTGGTCAAGTGTCTTTGATGCACAACAAGTTCACTCGATTGCTTCGAACGGGGAGGATTCAGGACATCTGAAAAAAAGCTACTATGAACGAAAACGATTTCTACAACTGTATGCAACGTGACAGCACATATAGGGAGTACTGTGTTGCTACCAACATACTATTCAATTAAATTTCGATTTTCAATTTTCACATGTCGTCGAAGTTCAGACTGGTTAAAAATTTGACACTGATCAATCGGTATTTAGGCCCTTGAGATGGTCGGTTGACCAAAACCGCAAGCTGTGAGGGAACAGCTGCTCTGGGATTGAAATGACAACAAATTCAATTTATTGGACGCCACGTGCCTACATAGTTTGGATGAGCGGCAGCAACGAAACTGAGACTGCATCAGAGAAGTTGTCCGATCGGAACCGATGAATCACTCTCTCCTTTTTGTTTCAAAATGGGACCAAACAGTCGAACACCAGAAGAGAAACTTGACCGAAAAAGTCAACCGATAACTGTTTCTCCTTCCCAGCTTTTGTTTGAACTGACTGTTTTTGCTCCATATCGACTTTTGTTGTTTCCCACTCAATACACGCGTACATTTGCGATAATGCGTTCTTTTATTGTCCGAGAACGTTGCGGTTGATATCTGGCAGTTCCTCATGGTTCGCAATTCGTGTCTAACGTTATACGAACAATAACCCTTGAATGAAATGTCCGAACACTTTTCGATGTGGCCTCGTAGTTCAGCTGATGGAGCACATGCGGGGGAAATGCGTGGTTTGCATCCATGCATATGTTCGAGTCAAACCAAGATTGAAGACTCTTCAAATTTTGATCAATTCTATGTATGTCAGATAATTAAAAAAAAGCGAGACAAATCTGGAAGCTTAAAATATCCGAACGTCTTTAAAGCTGTCCCCCAGATCACGTTTGAATATCGATAATCTTTTTTGGTGATGTGAACTGCGATGTGGATTTCATGTCGCCCACAGCGTATACTTGCCAGGCCAGGTCAACTCATGTCTAAACAACCGGTCAAGATTAACATTGCGATTGCAGAGATTCCGCTGAAGCTCGCCCATCAATTGACTAAATCTGATAAAACTTTCACCTTTCTCCCTCATAGGTAACCTTACCATGAAGTTGATGCAACTAGCCGTTGCCAAACTCTCCCAACTCATGATTGGTACTAACTGGGATCGACTGACACTCACAAAATACAAGAATCCCTCTGGCACATGAAAATCCGCATGACGGAGACAAACAAGCGACATATTTTAACCATCGTTTCTGCAAAATCCAGTGATCTTAACCAAATTATGCATTGTCTCTGATTAATTAAAAACTAGAAAAAGGGGGTAGAACGACCGACAAAAAACCGCTCCGTCCATGGCCGAAATACGTAAGGTGCGCGGCAATAGAACATCTTACGATTTTTCATCTTAGTTCACAGTTAAGTATAACAAAACAGAGGTTTGTTTACATAAAGACGAGTTTGTTTAACAAGCACCCACGCCGGATTCGAAGAACAAACAAAACATACGGCGCGATATTCGAGCGGGACAAGGAAGATCAGAATTCCACCAACTAGGATATATTCGAACACACGTGGACGCCATTGCGATTAGAATTACGCAGACGTTGTCCTATTTACGTCCCAAAACGCAAACAAAGAAATCACCTCGTCACTCGTGATAATTGTGCAAGGTAGGTGAGTGAAAAACAAAGGACTAAATGGTATGGCACCGAAATGGGACGAAACTCGGTGGTAATTGGGTATCAAAGTCCTAGAAAGTTTCCTTCGCTAGCTCACACTACACCACATGTTTGAAAAAAATATTCATTCTGCAAATGTATGAGCTGACACCTAATCTCAAATAACAGTTCGGAAATCGAGTTCATAGTATAGGACTGACGAAGATGGGAACTACAGTTGAAATCGAACAACGAAAAGTAGGGAACTGATACACGGATCTACTCAAACGTTGGCAGACAAAACTCCAAATCCCTAATAAGAATAGCAAGATATCCAGCGAAAGCATGAAAGTACTCGTTGTCAATACAATCAGTTGTTGAATGTGCATTAAACTGTCGGTTTTATCACCCTTAGCTCAGGATCTGATTCAGCCGCCCACGTGGATACGTTCATGAAATCGCGTGGATCTAAACGGTCCTTCTACATTGGCTCGTTAGGTAGCAAAAACCGCACTCAAGATCATTTGGAAAATCGGGTTTGAATTACTTGTCCAACTGAACGCAAATCTATGCGATCGTGTGACTTGAAAACCCGTTACACGATCGTGCGAACTGATCCGGTCAACGTGACCAGCTTGTTATTTGGCTCACGAAAATATTCGAGGCCTTACAGCGGTTAAATTAGAAATACGATGGTAATGCAAATTTGGCCGTTCTTACAAAATCGTTTGATTGGGAACTTTGTCCAATTTTAAGTGGACAGTGCCCAGTAAGGGCATTTTATGTGACGCGGAAATCAGAAGCTGATCTAAATGGCCAGCATGCTTTGCCAGACTTGCAAAGGTCTCAAGCTATAGGGTTACATTGTATCTTTTTGAACAAAGCGTGCGC
>LUCM01008494.1:103554-116557 GCA_008360955.1 Fasciolopsis buskii
GTGTCATACGGCGCAGCATCATCGAAGCTAGGACCTTAGTAACTATCAGAATTAAACTGATGCCACGATGATGTCTACAATCAATCCGTATGTCCTTCGTGAAGATGGATACAATCAGTGACTCGCCCCATGATAACGGAATGCGCTCCTCGTTCCAAATATAACGAAGCAAGCTTTTCACACGATTTCTCTACCCAGTTTGAAAAGAACTGGGGAAGAATAAACTACTCCGGTTTATGTCTAGTAAACAGTGGAAAGATACGAAGCTCGGAAACAATTAATCGCTAGATCTGAGATTAAATAGCGATTAGATTGGCAGCAGTCAAACGATCAATGTTGCTACATTTCAACTTGAAGGTTACGGGTTCGAATCCTTCAACCATCAATCGAATTCCTCATTCGAAAGCTTGCTGTTGATCGCAGCTCTTTTATCTGAGAATTATGCACATTGTTTCACTTATAAAGAAAGTAAATAAAGGCAATCAAGCTAGAAATTCAGCAGAAACCCAGTTTAAGCAAACATCTGCATACATCTCAACTCTGAGGCATTAAGAGATCTCCAAGGAAATATCTATTCACAACGAGGTGACGCATATGCTGATAGGAATACAATGTCAATAGCCTCGTGTGCCGAGAAATTTCAGAATTTCGACAGCAACGTGCAATGTGCAGGTAGCCCGTTAAATTGAAAAGTCTCGAATAGCAGCGCGGTTTAGGCCAAGGTGTATTTTAAAGTGAATCATACACTACAGTTAAGCGTGTTTTGACGGTCATCAAATCCAGCTGAATAACATGTTTACTAAGTTATGATAGAACATAGTACGGAGCTTCTTTCAGAAAACCAACCGCTTTCTCGAAATGCCTTCTATGTCGACCAAATGAAAAGGATTCCCACATTTTATTCACATCAGAGTGAACAATTTAGAAAAGATCAGGAAAAAAGAATAACATTTTCGAAGAATTTCCTACTAGAAGTGGCATTTTGCAAGCACTTTACGGGTCACCACCTATTAAGCATCAGTCAGCAGAACAAACGGGTTGCCGAATTGAAGCGCTTTTCATTTCCAACTACTGCGAAAGGCCATCATCACATATCCAAAAGTGTTGCTTCATATATGCTAATGCTTGCACCATTAAAATAAGTTCTCCTTTCTTATCGGGAACGAAATAAATGAGATAATGATAACATTTAACCACGAATTTTTAACAGACGTGATTGATTTTATATCAGTACAACATGCTTGACAGAGTTCACTGGCTTATGCACATGGTGGTCTGGTTTAGTTCAGTATGCTGGTTATAAGCAAACGTGAGAATAAATTTAACGAGATTCCCTACTCGGATCATTGTTACCCAGATCCAAATACCTGCTTCACTGTCACGAAAATAAAATAAGCTGCTGAAGTAGTGGGGCTGAATGAAAGATAATCAATTTATGATTCACAATTACCATTGGACGACAGTCAGCGTAAAATCTTTGTAACTGATGTGTCTAGTGACATATGCGTGGGTAGAAAATTCGATAGAATAACCGCATCTACCGACTGGGCGATCCGATTAAGTTTTACGAATAAAACCAACAACAGTCCCTAAGATCTGTTCGAAGAGGCTTGTGAGATTTAACGCTCTCATTTTTCATATTCAGATGATTTTATCTTGGCAGCCAAGGTCACTCGTGAGTAACCGGCCACAATAAAGCATAAAAACAAATATCATACAGGAAACCTGTGAGTAAATTCCCGGTATTCGTCGACACTTTCGTATACTCTGTAGATGCCAGAACCCCAGAATACTAAAATAAAATTTGATATTGCGTCACAATCGGCGGGCACATTACATATATATATATATATAATTTATAACCTTGCTTGGAGGGAGCAGAGGATTTATCTTGGACTATAATATCCACAAGTGCTAACAATATCCGTTAGTCAAAAGAAGTACTAACGTCATAGAATATTCCAACGCTGACTATGCCTGCATTTTCAGGCTAAAGTTAGTGATTTAACAAATGAGATATTTCACGCTAATCGGGTTCGATGATGGCAGTTGATCGTGAACAGGATAATTTTCATTTGGGCAGGGTCTCGATTTGCATCAAAGTTGACCCGGGGTCAAGGTCAGTCAAGTGAGCTTATTCCGTCATGGTGACAATCAGTCAGTAGATGAGAGGTAATGAAACCTTTTGGTGTCGCAATACAAAACATAATGGACTGGTTGAAAAACCTGAATCAATTACCATTTCTATGATAATCATATCCGGCGTTTAAACTAAACGAGGCCATCATTCGGATGTCAGCAAGCGAAAAAACGGTGTCGAGCACCGGTCTTCTAAGTAAGAAATCCAAAAAAGAACACTGAGCTGCCCACATTCATTTTAAAATTTCACGACAGAAGTTTTCTCCTCTAATTCTGAAGTAGAATAGTATCACTATTGATCCTCCCTTGTTCTGAAAAAGGAGAAATATTATGCGGATGGTTCAAGTGGACATACAACATGGATTAATAGCGCAACAAAGCAGGGAAAGTAATCATTCCGAACAGCAGCGATTTGGCAACTGAATAAGTATGTTGCTAGGCCCAAGGCATGTGGTGACCCGTAAAATGGA
The DNA here is from genome assembly GCA_008360955.1 of Fasciolopsis buskii. Lineage (NCBI taxonomy): Eukaryota > Metazoa > Platyhelminthes > Trematoda > Plagiorchiida > Fasciolidae > Fasciolopsis > Fasciolopsis buskii. The sequence continues at coordinate 106,164 of LUCM01008494.1, forward strand.
CATTTCTATAAGAAGTTATCCTACCTTCTTACGTGCGCACAACATCGTCGATTGTGATAAGAATGAAATGAAAGAAGCCTGTCTACTAATCAGAATGGAATGCAACATGGTTGGAGGGAAAATTTGTCGTTATGAAGGAGACATTTCCAAAATTCCGAGAAAATAGACAATGCAAGAAGATGATAGGTTTCACAAAATAAAATCTGTCTCGATTGGAGCGATTTGCTTCCAACTTGGCGTAAGTTCAACGAAAGGACGCCCAGCCCTAAAATATGGTTTATACAAAAACAGACCACGGCGTGAATGTTAATTTGTTTTTCGAGGAAAGTTTAATATCCTAGGGAAATAAACCTATGAACTACCTACACGAGGGAGATGAAGGTCCAGATTGTAAGACTCTGAAGTGTTTGGCCGCACATGAAGTTGACCAAATATTGACTACCAATGTTTGAGTACAGCATTGCTAGTGATACACGTTCCAAATTGTTGTGAACCAATTTCCCTTTGTTTTCCCTAACGGGCGTCATGGTTAGCGAAAACTGATGGTGAGATATCGATTGAATTTCTAGCACATCTGCTCGCTGAGTAACACCAAAGTTTGCGAATTTTGGTCAAAAAGATAGACCACTTCTCGCAGATTAACAGGAGTATAAACTGAATTACTTTGTCCCTTTTGCTGTCATATATTGGAGTGAAAAGTATTCATATGACATGTATTGTATGAGTTTCGGGAATACCTGTACACATACACATGTACCTATTTTATTTGCAATCTAACCGTTGCGTGGCTTTTTCCAACTTTATCCAACAAGTGGAACAAAAGACAGAAACGCAAAAAATGCGGTGGGATAAGTAAGCTATCGGGGCAAGGGACAGGCAGTACACAGTCGTTGTTTCGGTTAAACAGTTATCAGGAACACGTAGGATGACGAATCGGGAATCAGTCCGATTCCGACTCGCGGTGTCGACTTTAGGATTTCTCGAACATAAGTTTGTCGCCCATTATATTGGCAACATCAGGCCAGGCGTGCCAACACGATAGGGCACTAAAATAACTTCTGATAGTAAAACTGAAATTTCAGGAGAAATGTGAAATGTTCCCATGACAAACGTTTCTCACCCCGTAAAATTTGGGTTAATTAAACGATCCTGAGACGATGTGCAATAAGCGTTGAGCTTTTAACTTCTGATACATCTGCCTACTAAGTGGTTCTCCAGAGGGTATGGTATTGATTTTCTTTTTATCACACGAAGCTATTTACACTAAAAGGGATAAACCTTGTGTTGAAAGGACATTGCAAAAGGTGAAGCGTTTTGAGGAACATTTAGGCAAGATTCAAATCGATGACTCTGGTTCTAAAACAGGAAAGATTGTAGGCTGTTGGTTATAAGGAGAGAGGGAAGGTGTTGCCAGGCTTTGCGGACCGGGGAATAAAAAAAGGAAATAATGAAGTTCCACATCTGGGGGTAAAGATTTCATAGGGATGACTTGCTATGTGAATTTGAGGAAGTCATGGGAAGGGGGATTGTGGAATAGAGTTCTGAAGAACAGAAACCGAAATAGTAGCCTTAGAAAAGTGATGGTAGAGCAACTGCTCGGCGATGTGCAAATGACTCTAGAATGGAGGTCAAGGAGGGAACACTGATGGGTCTTTCACTGGACCCGGATGAAGGTTCGTCCCACACATGACTACAATATTCAAATATCGGGTGGAGAATTCAAAAAGGCGCGCTGTCATGATGCTTACCGATTTGCACCAAAGAAGCCCGAGGTAGTTTCAATCTAGCCCAAGCAACAGATGTTGCCAACTGGAAATGAATAATATCCGTAAACCTAGAGGAAACCTGTTGATTGGTTACCAAGTCTCGGTGGGAAATGCTGACTGAGAAAACCAAAACAAGAGCACATCGACGGTTATGTGCACTACACATCACAAATGAAAGTTGTCCTGGGCATAAACGTTTCAAATCGGAGATCGTGCGGAGAATAGTGGATCGAATTCGAGGAAATAAAGATGATGATAACCGCCACACTGAAGTAAATCGCGCATTTTGGGCTGACAACCATGCGACGTAAACAGATGGATGGGATTATATTTCAATTTAATGATTGGATGTCACTATTAAACAAACTGGGGAAAATCTTGAAGTGTACGGACTAGGGAGTCCGTGAAAGATTCTCAGTACTAACGGAGAATATTTTCTGCATTCACGGCCTGAGTGAGTTCAAAGTGTATTGGCGAGAACACCGGGATATTGAATTCTCACAGAATTGGTTCCAAAGTCCAACGTGACATCATATTCCATTAAGACAACGCAGCCATTTACGGGTTACGAGTGTCTTGGGATCACGGTCATATCGTGGCCAAGAAACAATCCTGATTCGAGCTCAGTGGCGAACCCGTGGACAATGACAACTTTTAGATCACTCCGGACAAAAGCATTGTGCGCCGGCAGTTGACTGCGTGAGTATATCAAGGCGAGAATCGTTGAATGTCAATCAAGATGTGGCTTAAGATTTTACAAGAAGGCAACCCGTAATCTGTCTCACGGTCCCAAAGTTCCATGGCTGCGGTACGTGATCTCTCTCTTACATCACTATCAGGATCACTTGATTGCGAAAAAGCGCAGTCGAACAGATTACACTACAATTGGAGGTCAGGAGTGGTTTCTGCTGGGACTACGTAAATAAAGCTCCACGAAAAAGCATTGAATACTACGGGGAAAGTCCGAGAGATATTTTGAAAACAATGTCAAATGATATAGGTGGGGAATGATTAACTGGAGAACTGCAACCTCGACATAGACGTGTAAGCGCTGTGGTAGAAGCTATTGGATGAAGCAGATCTGGTGTGTTCAAAAGTTTCTCGAAATTCGAGATGAACATTCGAGCAAAGCAGTTTTGTAAAAAAAGAACTGAACTGATTGATTGTCAATCAAAATAAACAAAAGTCGAGAGTATTTCACATCCTAATGACCACGCAAATCGAAATTGATCACCGTCACCACACTAGTAGACAAAATTTCATACGCGTTTTTTGTTTTTCTTTAAAAAAAGTGAATAAATCTCGTAGTCTCGCCTCATGTTACGTACCAGACAATACATTTAGTACAACCAATCGGTTAATCTGTGGAACAATTCAGCATTCAGTACTCGAGAAGTGTATTGATGGAATACGGTAGAAAACGATCAAATGACGTGCCCAGATAACAGATATGCAAATAGCCGGTGATGGGGTTTAAAGTAGTGGCATTGTTCTCGCTTACTATCTCTCACTGACCTGGAACAATAGTGACAGATATGAGTCAAAAAGCGGACCGTATCCGGAACGCTTTTTGACGTCCGCACCCACTATTCTCTCGTAATGCATGATTGTAGTGGTTGGCTTTAATACCCATTACACAAATGGGGAGCAAATTAGCTACGCGAAGACGTAATGAGTCAGGTTTGTTTGTGGTACGGGAAACAATGTGGAATGTTCAAAAGGCTGTGTAAAACTAGGAGTGATTAGTCGAATACCAGAAAAGTGGCATTTTGAGCCTTGAGCTCACATTTCTGCTACAAGAAGGAAATAACGAAACTCTGACAGTTATTCGAAAACTTCGGTATTGTTTAGCATGCACGTATGCCAGAAATTCAGTCACTATCTCATTCGAACTATCATCCATGTTCCTTCACCAAGATGCATCATAGGTTTGCTAGGAGAAACAAATTGAAACTTATTCACAACACTTTGGCGCAGCCAGTGACAGAAATACAGCATCGACAAACACGGATAATCCATGGGACCGCCATTGTTCTTCAGTAACTATTCTGTCATTTCGATCTGGCATCCAGCAATATGAGTGTAAAATTGTGTTTACCTTGTGCGCCACAAAGTTTGGAATTTCGACAGCGGGTGGCTAAATGAATTAGCATATCAGAACATCAATGATATGCTAGATAACTTCAAGATTTAGGCAGTGGTATGCATATATATGAAACATACTTTGGATCTAAGAATGCTTTCATCCGACCTAAGTTGTAGGAGAAATGCCTGACTCAAGAAAATATGTCTATTAAATACTATTAGAGTGCAATATGGAACTAGATTCAAAAAGAACAATCATAATGTCTAGTTTCTGAGGATGTGAGGAATATGTTCACAATAACGACAAATTTTTTCGTTCCTACTGGATTCTATTCTGATGAGCTTAAAAGGCAACTCTCATTTTATTCGCGTCATTTGGGTGGATATGAGACAGTGGGGGCAGCGTTTTCAGAGGATTACCTGCAGAAATGCCCATTTGCTGTTTGAGTAGCGGCACTTCTAATCCATAAATCAACAAAATTAATGGGTCGCCGAAATAACACAACAGTTTCTACTGCTGGGATAATCACATTTTCTAACTCACTGTCCTCTTAATTAACACTCTATATCCGGTGATATTTGAAGCACCCAAACATAAGCCCTGCCCGTAGAGACAACGGTGATAATCTACTTAGAATTAGAGAAAAGATCAGTCATAAACTTCTACCAGGAACCCAAATACCTGTGTTTAGCTTTAAATGTGATTAGTTTCCTGTAGGAAAAACATGCAACTGGCATAGATTGTTCATCCCTCTTGGCGTGTATCATGGTCTCGCGCAGTCTAAAAGTTTCATATGCTTTGGTGAAAAAATGTAAATTGGTACATATTTTTCAATAGATTCAATACCTTGTGTATCGTGGCACTAATTCTGTTGTTTCTGTCTGTTTCACTGTCATTATTTCAACGAAGGCGGTTAATGCGCTTGAACGGCCTTGAGGTACGGTCATCTTCGACGCAAATCAAGATTCCCCTCAAACGAAAATTCTCCAGTTCACCGTCAATAGTGAATATCAAACCCCAATCACAGAGAGGTTGCATCTTGACAAGGTGTGACAGCTTGTGCGCCTCTGTGACCCAACGAACACGTTGGTTTATCTGAAGCAGGTTCAACCATGTTTAGAAGGTTAAGGGACAGAGACCTATTGAAGTAGTTTCTGAATCCTCGAGGTTGGCGGTTGATTTGGAAAAAAATGAATTGAAGCATAACTGATCGGAGCGCCCATTCATTCCATTACTCTTCGGTCAGGTTCTCGTTAAAACCAAAGGGTTCGATTGAAAGCCCCAATCGGTCTCCTGCTTAGCGGCTGGACTGCCTAAAAGTATCAATCCGCCATCTCCATCTACAAGGAATTACATGCTGCGTCGTCCATTAATCAGGATAGTCACACCGTACAGGCCAGTGCATCAATCGGGATGCATAGTAACGAATATGCTAATTCTCAGAGTTCCCTGGATTATTCATCGTTTTCTATCCTCAGTCGTCTTCATTTGCGCCCATGCCCACTCGCAATACCCCTTCTGATAAAATGCTTGACACTTGCAACTATTCATTATCAAATAGTGCATTAATTGATTTTCAATCTAGTAGCATATATTCCCTCAAACTTCGTCACTCTCTGAATTTCAGTTATTCCGAAGTGAGTACTCTCATGCAGACCGACCACAGGCGTATTTAGCGCTCACAATGAACTCACTGGCGGTTGATGTTCGTTGCGTCAGTGAAACACGAATTCAGGACTCTAGTAGTGCAACTCAACCAACGCGCCCAATATTGCATCAGGATATTTCCCGCACACCTCAGGAAATGAAGTACCTCGAGTTGCAGATCAATGAGATGTAGGAACAACCGTGATTGACAACACCAAAGAGACTGGATTCTGGTCAGCATTCATTTATGGGTCGTAAGACTCCAAGGATCAGCAGGTGTTCGAAAGGGTAGTTGTGTAAACCACAGCTTGCCCTTTATCTGGGAGTATGCTCCGACAGAGTGTAGCATAGAACGAGTTTCATGACGATGTCGCCACTCTCACTCGTAGGAACAAAGGCTTTGAGAATTCAGTGCCAGTGGGTTATTTTAATGCACAAACTGGAACACTTGGTGCATCAAAAGCCTGTTTAGGTGGGTGTTTTGCCTTAACCGCTCAGAGTACAGATAGCTCAGGAAGGATTCTCCGATTCTGTGCAGACAGTCGTTCATTCCTTCCTAGGACGGATTCCTGACACAGTTCGCATAGCACGGGGATATGGTGTTCTAACTCCTGAGGTAACCCCGATCAAGTCGATCATATCCCAGTAAGCCACCACTGGCACGGTTATATTCAAAACTAAACCGTACTGGTCCAGGTACGTAGAATCGGACCATGCGTTAACCTGAGTGCGGTTTTTGCTGCAGCTAAGTGGACACCGATGCAAATCGTAAACCCTGTTAGCGGTAGAACGTGTGCCTGACTCATCTGTACACACAAGTTATGGACAGTAACTATCGGTCGGATTAAGAACCAAGACGAGCAGCAATGTTGATGAACAGTAGAATCAAATCAAGCAGGCGATGCTCTTGACGACGTTTCGCCTGCGGTCCTAAATCCGTTGTGCATCAAAGACACTGTATCTCTCAGGAGTCCCCGGGTCTAATCGAGAAAAAACGTCAGCTCTCGAACGGTAAGAAGGTGATTAAGGTACGACGGGAACTGTAACACCAAGTGACGACTATTCATAGGAAGGATCGTGAAAATGGATGGGTAAAGGTAGCCAAATTAAAAAGATTAGCAGCTGTTTCGGGTAACAGGCAAGTACTGTTTAGGCTTACATGCAACACTGGTGGCCGGCGAAATTCCGTTGATGAAACGGTACGCGATAAAATTGGGAAGTCTAGCCATGGCAGACAGCAGAGTCTTGACTGTTGGGCTGAATACTTCAAAGGGTCATTTAGCGCACTAATGTGGTTACTGGGATGTTAACAACTGTGAGTTCTTGAGATCTCATTTGAACCCCCATCGGAACCGGAAATAGATTTGAACATTCAGGAAAAATCGGTCAGTTCAGACGAACTCCTCCAAGGTGCTTCTGAAACTTGGTACATGCATTGATAAACATTACTTATCATCTTTCTTCGTGACATCTGAAACGAAGAGCATATTCCGGTACCATGGGGCGTGTCATTGATTGTACCCATCTTCACGAATGAAATGCAGCGACTCTAGTAATTATCAGGGGATGCAGTTTAATTTAGACAATTACCATGGATTTAGCTTCGATAACGATGCCCTGTCCGACACCGATTCGCGGGAGTAACGTTCGCAGACAGCAGGCCAGATTTAGTCTAGGTCGACCAGTCCTTCACACTTCACCATCCACTTGAAATAAGCCACAAACAATGTCGTTCGACGATCGTGGTTTTTTTCGACTTGAAAGGCACCTTCGGTTCGGTCGACCGAATACCACTATTCGGTGTTCTTCGCCCAAAAGGGTATGTCGGAGAAGTTCGTGAACCTGTCGCGAGCATTGTACTCGCATGCCAATGGTCGAGTCAGAGTATACGATGAATTACCAAGTTCATTCGAAACGACGAACGGTGTTCAATGACGATGCACCATCTCTTAAATCTTGTTTAACTTTGTCCTACCCGAAGTTATGGACGACGCTTTAGAAAGTCTTCAGGATGTAATTGTCGAAATGGTGTATGAGGGAAAGCTGTGTGATCTGGATTACGTAGATGATCTTGTGTTCGAACCTGAGGAACATGCGCAATGTGTACAGCATGCACTTTACATCTCAGAAATGTAAAGTACTGTCAGAGGATTGGATGCCTGCAGTTCCGAGTTTGCTACTCGATGGAGACCAACCAACCGCTACAGACCGTTTTACTTGCCTTGGCAGTTGCCTGACTAAGGATGATAGCAGAATATGCGAGATGAGTAAAGGTGGATCTGAGGCTCGAGTGATGTACGTTGAAGTGAAGCTTTATTGGCATCAATCTGGTACTTCGCTAACGTCTGTGCCGTGTGTGATGAGTTGCGGTATATCTGGTGCTGTTGTTTGATGACGAGACATGGAGTTTGGGTGATGAAGATGATCGTAGATTCGAGATTTTTTGTCCTCTTAACTGCCACGTTCAGGTTCTGCTGATATTTATCCATCAGACATTTTTTAAATCCTGTTTTCATCGTTTTTCAGCTCCTACTTTTTCACAGTATATATTCAATAAAGCCTAAAATACAGAAAGTGGGAGTGTTCCACAGTTTGAAGTCCGGGGAAAATGGAAGTTGAAGGAAGTACGATACCTAGCTGCCTAAGTGCGCGAACAGCGAGAAAAGATTACAGGAAAAGGAACGGTATGAAAAAAGGATAGCAAAGCAACTGCTCGACGAAGTGCTAGTGACTGCAGACTGGATGCTAATAAAGGATCGTCGATGAACAGTATGTCTATTCGTTAAGCTCGATCCAGAAGGGAAAGGAAAGTAGACGAAGCCCTGCTCGACAAGTAACATACAAGTGTAGGGCGAATTGGAGCTTTGCACGATAGAAAACGCGCTGGAGCGAAGAAACGCCTGGCGTGGAATATAACAGCAATTTTACGGACAGTGCCAGAAGCAGTCATTGACCAGAATAATGAGGAACTAATAGATAAGCCGAAAGAAACAGAATGTGCTGAATTCAAAATAGGTATATCAAAGGACAGATGTGGAGAGAACGAAAGGCGTTTCAAGGAAATTGAAAAAGTGAAGTTTCGGAAGCAATAAATGTAACACGGTCGTCCGAGTCCCCGATGTGGAAGAAGCCACGTAAGGATCAACGAATGATGTGGCAGAGAAGAATGAGAACATGAGTAGGTGTCTCATATTTCCGTGGTTACGGTCCAAAAGATCCGTCAACTCGTTGGCTGGAGACAGTGAAGGATATAGCAGCAAAATGTGAACAGTGCCCAATGTGTTGTTATTTTCTGTCGAATTAGAATGACTGAAACAAAAGCGTCTTAACAGTTAGACTGTATTCCGAGTGTTGGCAACTACGGTATTTTTCTTTTCCCGTCCGTACCCTTCCCAACTTGTCCAGAAATTCTTCGTAGCCTGATGCGAAAGTAGCGATCAGTAGGACTCGTCATACTGGTTGAAACAGAACGATGACAGTGATGATGGTAAAGCGCCGACATTTGATGAACGCTAACCAGAGATTTTGGAATCTCTCTTTAGCATCCCGGCAAAAAGGACCATGAAGCAGATAATAAAACGAATTGTCTGCTTACCAATGAAATCCCGTAACTACATTTTTACTGGTTAAAAACGAAGTAACTTCCAAAGATACACCCCTAATGTATCTTGGAATAACCATACCAGAAAACCGCAACCAGTTAGGATACACATATAATACATTGTCTATTTTTTCGTTATCTCGCACGAGATCCATGCAGATCCTCTAAATCTAATGAAACAATTTGTGTAGTCTTGCACGATGCCAGTTATTCTCCTATCATTTTTGCCGGTCTCAAAATGGCAGATTTTACCATTTTGTAGAAATGTAAAAAGGTAACCTCATGATCTAGCGGTGGTATTAACTTGGTCGAGTCTAAGCGCCATTGTAGGTGACAGGCGTTTCTCTTTTAAAATTGCAGCAGACACAACCAGCAGACTGTACACTAATCCTACCCAAGGGGCCTTTCTTATTCACCGGAACCAAACCAAAATGACCCAATCCCCAAATAACTGCATGCCGAATGTCATTCATTCCCCAGATATTCACCTTTCGGCGGTTACTCAAAACGCGCATGCAAAACAGCCATCCTACAATCATTTTTCTCGACTAGATATGCGCGTTTGACGAAATGTATCGGAAAGCACTATTCAGTGCCCTCCATTGGAGTGGTATGCAAGCGAAATTCGTGAACCTGTTGTGAGCATTGTACTTGCATACCTATGGTCGCGTGAAGGTTTACGGTGAACTATCAAGTTCATTCGAAACGACTAGTGGCGTTCAACAAAGCTGTTTCATATCTCCATTCCTGTTCAACTTCGTCATGGAAGATGCTTTAGAAGGTCGCCAAGATGTAGGAGTCGAATTGGGAAATGGTAAGAAGCTGTGTGACCTAGATTACGCAGATGACGTCGCGTGCTTGTTGGAATCCTCGGACCATGCACAACGTGCACTAGACAGACTCTCGAGGTCTGTAGCTCAGTTTGGCATATGTTTTGCACCTACAATGTGTAAAGTGCTGTTACAGGACTGGACGACAGTAGTCCCGCACTTGACAATTATCTTGGTAGCAGCGTATCGAACGATGGTAGCTCGGGAGTGGAAGTAAACACGAGCATGTCGGGAGCTCGAGCGGCGTACGCTGGACCGAAGCCCTTGTGGAGTCGGCCTGATATTTCACTGGAGTTGAAGGGTCGTGTGTACTGTTCGGCAGTGCACTCAGTTCTGTTGTATGGTTGCGACACATGGATTATGCGTACGGGAGATTTTCGTCGCTCGGGGGTTTCCGATCATCGAAGTCTACGTATTGTCGCTAGGATTGGATGGAGTGACCGAGCGAGTAAAGTGAAAGTTAG
>LUCM01008494.1:117386-131957 GCA_008360955.1 Fasciolopsis buskii
AACCCTATAGCTTGAGACCTTTGCAAGTCTGGCAAAGCATGCTGGCCATTTAGATCAGCTTCTGATTTCCGCGTCACATAAAATGCCCTTACTGGGCACTGTCCACTTAAAATTCGACAAAGTTCCCAATCAAACGATTTTGTAAGAACGGCCAAATTTGCATTACCATCGTATTTCTAATTTAACCGCTGTAAGGCCTCGAATATTTTCGTGAGCCAAATAACAAGCTGGTCACGTTGACCGGATCAGTTCGCACGATCGTGTAACGGGTTTTCAAGTCACACGATCGCATAGATTTGCGTTCAGTTGGACAAGTAATTCAAACCCGATTTTCCAAATGATCTTGAGTGCGGTTTTTGCTACCTAACGAGCCAATGTAGAAGGACCGTTTAGATCCACGCGATTTCATGAACGTATCCACGTGGGCGGCTGAATCAGATCCTGAGCTAAGGGTGATAAAACCGACTGCACCTCATCGAGCTATTTGGGTATCGGTCCCATGCTGGTCCACGCGGGGTGAATCGATGACTTTTAAGTAGACCATACAATAAAGCCCCTGTTCACATGAAAAGCATGTAAAGAACGTAGAACTTTTTACGTTCTACACTATTGGCACAAGTGATTTACGGAAAAAGCCAAGATCAAATTAAGAAAATCAGTTGCGGCGAACAATTGCGTTGGAAATTCTAAGTGTGCCAAAAAAATTACCAGGGAGATGGGAACAAATTTTCCTGTCCTAAGGTGTTTCATGTTTCCCAAATTGCACGGACACGTTTAGAATATTCGGAAACAGAGTTCTGTCTAAGCCAGTCATTTCATAACATACCTGATGCATGGGAGTAGTGGAAGGGAGGTCCCATATAATCGATAGGACCTCTACACAGGCTACCGGGGGGGGGAGAACAGGCAATTACGATTCTGACGTTTGAGGTTGCATAGGACCACATAAAGTTCCATTAGACTAGGTGTGGTAACGAGCCGGGCGATAGGGAGTTGCCATTTGCCACTCATTTGATCGAAGGATCTGAGATTCGAACCTCTGACCTTTTCGGCGTGAGAGATGCCTAGTCCACTCGACCACCGCCGGCACCAAATGTACCATAATGACCTGCATGTTGAGGATGTACAGTTGCCAAAATCTCTGCAGATTTTTGTTTATTGGTAACTTGACAAATCTATTGAATATGGTAACTGTGATTAAGACTGTGTGCTACCGAAAATACATACACGGTTATCCCCAATAAAACGAGTGTTTTTCGGTGTACTTCCTTTTACAAATTTACGGGACAAATTATGATTATCAAGTTGATTAAGCATCTCCCACCAAAAATTCAGAGATTCGAACCTCAGATCTGTCGGTCACTTTGGTGATAGATGGGAACTCGCTGTCGCCCGGCTCACTAGCCAACCTGACCTAATGAGACCGTAAGTGGTTTCGTACCATTCCAAGTCATAAAGTAAGTTTCCATTCACCTGCCCCCCTCCGCGCGATGAGTCCAGTGGCTACGGGAGATGCTTCTCCCACTGAATGTGTCAACGATGTCATTAAAAAGCATTCTCTAGCCCAAACAAGAAATTTATAAACCTTTAGAATTCCAAGAAATGCCTCGTAGAATTTGATGCTCTGACTTCACACGAGCAGCTAGAGTCCCGCTGTGCCAAATCCGCAGTGCTAAGTTCAGTGAGACGCATCCCTTATTCGAAATCCCTGCTTTGAAAACAAGTAAATCTGGACTTACCTCGTGCAAATTCCACAGATGCCCCTTCTTAATGATGCACCGATTGGGTTGTTATAACGGGGCATTCCATACAACCTTTTATCGCATAAAACAATCACACGATATTGTTTGTTACAGTAGACACTGACGATGTTTTGAAATTATCTATTTGTGACTGGTCTCTGCGTTGGACAACGGAAAAAAAGAAGCAGCACTTTTCACTGGGAATTCTCGACTGCGTACCTTTCAGGCGTTCGGGAGTTTCGAGACAAAACAGTATCATCCAAATTGTCATTCCAGTAAAAAGCACAATCATGAAGATATCTGTTTGGTTTTACGTTCGTACGTTGTACTGTTATCCAAAGCGGACAGTTTGCCTGGAACTGATCAAAATGACCAATTTGTTGCCTTAGAGTCAAGAATCTTGAATCTGGGTTTGACAGGGTCTAAAAGTCAACATCCGCTAGTTATTCCCGAGTCGTTATCTAGCTTAACGAACAAAACACATGAAGAAGGTCTACATTTGAGTACGAAACATACATCAGGAAATTATGATTAGCTCCCAATCAACACCCATGCCATGAACTGGCGGCTGAGTTCTTTGCTCAAAACCTAGTCTCAGCATTAATGCGTGGTGCTGCTGTCATTTGTCAGTGATTTCGTGAAGAAAGCATTCGGAAAACACATATATCTGTAACTGAGCTTCGTAGAAAAAATAGTGTATTCTCCTCAATAAACACTCAACTCTGGATGAATAACGATATCATTTCCACGCGAAAGACAGCTCAAGTGGACAAAAGCCGAGAGGGTCCTCAGCCTCTGTCTCAAAACACGTGTATAATTCACTCCACGTACGCTTTTTACCTTCGGTTTATCTTATTTTGATCTTTAGTAAACGAGGCAAGTTTAATCTCGTATTAGCAGTATTGCTCACGGAAGCTCATGAAACACACGCGATACATTCTCATACCGACCAGAAAAGCCCGGGAATTGTAAGTAGAAATGCTGGCCCTCAACCTGATGGACTTGATTTGAAATGGAATATGAATAACTGGAAATGCTCATGCCAGTAAAATTCCATTGGAATTGATAATTTGTATTAGTAATCCCGGATTAGGAAAACGATTCCTATTCCATTTCGTGTGAGACATTTACGGCCGAACGTTCTCTTAATCTGTGACCTCAAAACCGAGGACATCACGAATTGGATATCTGAGCTCACGAGGGTGGAGTGGAGACAAGTTCACGTGGTTTGTCGCCCTGGGACCGAAGTGACCCAGAAACAAGACGCTGAAAGAGCCGGGAGGGATGGGAACGGGAAACAGTGAACACGTCCTGTCCACAAATTCGCACGCCTGCGTACACCTTCCTCTTTAATCGCTTTAACCAATCAGGGATTACGTACGAACGGGGAGGTGGGCACAGCGACTTGTAATAAATCAAAATGAGATCTCACTTACACAAATTCCACTGTCCCAGCTAGATTGACGAGGCATTCCACACGTAGCCTGTTTGCAAAATTTTCTCAGTCAAGCACAAAGCGTGGCACATAAATGGGTGGATGAGTTTCAACTGTGCACCGATTAGAAGAAAAGCTTTACCGACGAACACTGTTGACCTATCACGGTTAGTTATCCTTTCATTAGTAAAGGCATTATGTTCTTCGTTCCGAGGGAAGCTTCAAGATCAGAGGTAGGAGACTAGGACCGCTACAGTTCGCGGATAGTCCGAAATGGAAATGTGCATTTGTAGGATAGCAACTTGGGTGAATGAGTAAGTGGGACGGAATCCAAACCTGGAGCAAAGGTATGATTCTGAATCCAAGTTGGAGTACTCAGATATGCGTACCCGCTATTCTCCTGTCCAACTATCCCAATACTAGTGCGCTGAGCTCCTTTCTTAGTTTTTCACTAGAGTCTCACTTGAATCGTTAAGAGCGTGAGTGGATGGTAAGTCCACTTAAAAATCACATTCGTGGCAGGGGAAACAAGGCCCAAAAGTATTGGTTTTATCTCAGTAGTATATTTCGCATACGGATGAATGGACAAAATCCCCCCGGAAGCACACGGGCCTTGTGTTCCCTTTCTGAAGGTTAGACTTGCTTGACCGACCGAAATCCTCCCACGAATTACCATGTGAGATTCTAGTGAGAAACTAAGAAAGGAGCGCACTAGTGTAGGGATGGTTGGACAGAATAATACCGGGCACGCATACCTGAAGAGCTGCGAAACCGGTCGTGTGCTTCCGAGGTAATTTTTTTATTCACTCGTATGCGAAATACACTAGTGTGAAGAAAACCCAAGTTGGAGTACTTTAGTGTTTTTATAATCTATCTTATATCCTCCTGCTATGGCATTTAGAGCGACGGTTGAATCGCGCTCAAGTTTTGATAAGGCCGCCTTGTCCGAAGGCCTGCACTTTTCTTTCCTTCTGTGTTCTGTTATCCGCGTCATCAGTTGTCTGCTGGTTTGTCCCATGTATTCTGCTGGACATTCCTTACAAGTGATTTTGTAGGTGCAGTTGTCTTGGTCTTGCACACCGACTTGATCTTTAGCTTTTGATAAGTGATGTTTTAACGTATTGAGAAAACAATTTGCCGAACAAGCTCGTTTTCAGTGATTCGAACTCCTGCCATTACATCACTATGTATTTGGAAAAATTCAATTTAGGAAGGATTGGATTAATCAGATAAAAATATGGGTGGGGAAGGGATTTGTGGTGTTACATGCATAACCTGAATACATAAGAATGTGTTGTGTCAATTGTTTTGTTGTCTAGGGTTTGCATTGGGACGTATTATCCATCCAGAAGAAAGTGTGAATGTCAAAGTCACTGAGGACCCTTTTTATTGCTTCCGAAATACCTGACCTGTACGGAATTCCGACTGAGGCCGTTTTCTTTTTCTTTTCTTTTTTCGTCTTGGTTGCTGATGGCCAAGGTTCCAGATGTTCTCTTATGAGACGTGGCGGATAGTGATTGTCTTGCACGATGTCGTTTGGACGTCTTAGTTCTTCTTTACGTTCGGTATCATCACTGCATAGCTTTTCAACTCTGTTGGATAGCGAGGAAATAAGTGTCCGTTTCACGCATTGTGGATGAGTTAAACTGAAGCCCAAATATTTATCCGAATGTGTGGATTTTTTGTAAATGCAGATGTTGAATTTTCGGGAGTCATTGACTTTCAGTTGACAAAGCTGATGACTCTACTGGTGTCTCCATTGTGAACTTAGTGGATCTACATTGCTTATTGAGAACTTGAAGAAAGCTATCCTGTTGTGCTGACGTGATGATTGCAAATGTATCATCGAAATATCGGAAGTACAGAGGTGGGGAGGGTGAATAAAAGTCATCAAAGCCTTTGATTCAACCGAGTGTAGGAAAAGGTTTGCTACAATGGGGGGATATGAGCGATCCCATGGCCATACCATCCATTTGTTTGTACAACTTATGCCTGAAAGTGAATTACGTTGACGTGAGGCATATTCTTATACTTCTGATAATTTCCGATGGAGGCGATACAGTTCGTTCCTCTAAGAAATTATCCGATATTAACAATGAATGCAAATAATTCAGACTGTCTTCAGTGGATACATTCGTATATAAAGAGACCACATCAAACTCACAGCAACTTCATCTTTTTCTAGTTCACAGTCTTTCAGCATAAGGGTGAATTGGAAAGCGTCACTGATATGGCTTACACGTATCTTCTGATAGGGCTTTAATAAAACACTGAACTATTTTACCAGTTTGTACGTCTCACAAGAAGTGCAACGTACAGTTGGACGAATGGGTACATCCGGTTTGTGAATCTTTGGTAGGCCGTAAGATCTCCCGGGTTCACACACTCCTCGAGAAAGACTACCCACGTTAAACCAAACGTTGGCGAATTACATCTACCAACAATGCTGTGTTATCAATTTTAAATCATTCACAATAAAAACTAATACATGGCGCATCGATTTTTCGGTAGATTTCTTACGTCGTTCGATCCTGATATTTACAATTTTCAGATACATGTCATTACAAACCTGAGACACAGTCTAAGCCACGAAAGGATGACCTGTGTGGAGCAGACTCACCTTCAACCAACCGATATAGAAAAAGAATCGCAAGAGCCCGAATATCGGAACGTAGATATCAATGTCATAGCCAGGATATCCCTTGCTGGAGTCCAAATATTGCCACGCAAACAAGGAAGCAAGAAAATACGAATAGACGACAATTGTGGCCATCTAGATTTGTTTTATTTGATTCGGAATAGGAAGGAGGTGGAAAAAATTAAGAACAACAATAACAGGTAAACCAAAGTCCCGTACAAATAAAAACCATCTGTTGTGAAAACGATATGATATGATAAGAAGTCCAAACATGTGTGCGATATCAAACACTGCGCAACAAAAGGAAATGAGTAAAGCACAGTGCACAGCGTGGGAAACGGTTTCTGGCCTAGCAGAATTTTGTCACCATCCAGTGTGCGAAAGAAACTGCAAAATTGCATCAATCTCAGGTCGGTTCGATCATAATTTGTCTAAGTTGTCCAGATGTCAGTGCCCTGCATGCGTTATGCATTGGGTTATCATCAAATTTCTCACTAAATGGCCTTCAATATCAAAACAGCATTGTAATGAGGACCAAGCTTTCCTTGACATTGCTAGTTCCTATCCGGCCCGCTGACTTCGGCCTATTCCACTGTTTAGAAACCATAGTTTAAGATCAATGGGTCACCAGTTAACAGTTGTCCAATCATGTCAACGGGGTTATTCATTCCACGACAAGTAAAACAGGGGTAATTTGAATAGCCCGACAATGTTGGGATGAAGTCGTAGTTCCTGTGTAGTTCCCCACCTTATTATTATTATTAGGCCTCGTTTTGAGTAAATGGTGCTGTGGGACAGCAGACAAAACTGGAACACTTTGGTGCAAGGGTAATATTTGTAAAAGCGAAACCGAAGTCATATGCTGTGACAATCGATGGTTTCGTGCGCGCATTTGATAAATTCAGATTCCCAGTCTTCATAAATCAGTATAGTCTATAAACGTCCTTACAAGTGAATCAATAACCATTCAAATTCATTCCAAAATTATCCGTCTAGCCAAACTACCCGAAGCTAGTCGTAGTTTACTTCTCGTGAAGTGGATAACCCCAGCTGACAAGACTGAACGACTGTTAATTTGTGGAGCATAGATTTTACACTGACAGAAGACCCTTAAGTTGAGATGCGAGGCTCCTGAACCACGGAAAATGCTGTACCAACGAAACGCGTAAAACTCCTCCCGTGTCGCTGCTTACGTTCTGAGAGAAAGAGGGAGAGAGGGAGGGTGGTTGGTTCGCATTCCGTCATATTTTCCGAACCTAGTTCGTGATTGTATCACTCAGCCTAAGCAGAATTCGATTAGTCCGACGTGACGGTTACTTGCGGTCATCCGCAGATAAGTACGCACATGTGTACACATCCATCATATTCTGGGGTCAATCGAATACCTTCCGGGTCATCTCACACGACTATTCGCATGCCGTCGGGTCCATCACGTTCGGAACGATACGTTCGTATAAACTAAAGTACAAGTAAATTATCTCTCATAGGCAAAGTAAACACAATGGCAAACAAAGAGAGAGAGAAAGCGGTGAGAATGGCTCTGATCGGTTCGTCGATTGTTCTGCGTATCCAGACAGTAAATTGTTTGTTGATTGACACGAATTTACACGGCGGTACATGAAATTGAGTGGTAAGTGACATTTGCGAGATCCGACATTTTATTACTAGAGGTAATATACAAGGGGGAAACCGTTACCGTGAAACAACATAATATAACAGAGGGAAAGCATGAAACCACGTGGAACAGTGTGTCGGAGAAAATGACGCATACGGCATGCGGTCATTAACGAGTCAACAAACTCTTCGGATAGACAAGACGTAACTGAAAGGTACCAAACAGCAGAGTAGTTTCTTGGTTCCAAATAAGAGAGAAACGGTAAAATTGATTTTTTAAAACTAGTTTCCAGATCGGTGAATTCAGTATTTTGGTCAGGAAATGTTTCATCACTATAAAAGCGTTGCATTGTTCCATAATGAAACGTTCACAATCGCAATAATCATTGGCGAACATAATTCGTTTGTGATTAGTGCAAGACCCGAATTGACATAGGTGACAAGAGATTCTCCAACGTCAGTCAACTATAACATCCATGCCCGTTTATAGGGTGCCCAGCCCTAATTTTCCAAACAATCTCCGAAAGCCAGGGAATAAAAACTAACCACGTTCGAATTAGATGGGGCAGACGGAATGAACTATTGCCAATCTAATAAGAACGGGATAGCAAGAAAGTGTCCGAGACTTTCCCAAACACAAATCAGAGTCACTGTGTGTCTTACGTGAACTACTGGTCACCTAGGGTATAGTATGGATATGCAACCAAAACGTTCGTGGACCAAACAAATATTGTTTAAAGAGAACGAAGTAAATGGGTTCACATGGAACCAGCGGTTTATCCTCCCCCCTTTCCCAAATTAATCGTACATTTCAAGGTTCAGACCATTAAATATCACACCAAAGCGTGGACCCGGGATGTTATCGTCATTAAAGACAGTTCAACCAAAGGAAATCCCAAAAGAACGAAGGTAGTCGGTGGACACACGGTCACCTAGTCAGTACGTTTGGGTCATCCCACAGCGCCAGTTCTGCTTACCAAAACTGGCCTACTTGGCACACATTCAAGGCCCAACTCCGTTTGAGCGAGTCAGGCTTCTCATCCATTTAAAGTTTGAGAATAAGTCGAGGACGTTTCGCCCCCAATGCCTCTAATCATTAGCGTTACCGGATAAAACTGTTTGTTTCCCAGAATGCCAGCTATCCTGAGGGAAACTTCGGAGGGAACCAGCTACTAGATGGTTCGATTAGTCTTTCGCCCCTATACTCACGTTTGACGATCGACTTAAACGTCAGTATATATATATATATATATATATATATATAATGTACTAACGGCCTCTCGGATAACTCTTGTTAATTCATCTTCTGAACCGACAAAGCCTGGAATGCGACTGAAAATGTTACCGGTCTGCAAGAAAAGATTTCTATACCAAGGACAGGGCTTTTCGTACCGCACGCCTTAAAATCGATTGCCATCTTTAGACCGTAAAAAGTGAAAAACAGCATTCTGCAAACCTTGAACCACAGTGAAATATTTCAGTTGTGCGGAAAATATGTAGATACACTCCTTGACGATGTGATACAACAAATGAGAATCAGGAACTGCAGAAGAATCAACGGAATGACTTTACCCAAGAACAAAATAATGATGTATACTGTTATTTCACTAATAACACAAAAATATAACTGTATTCGCGATAAGAGCTCGAAATTAGATAAGGCTACTTGTCTTCTATCTACAACGGCTTACTCCATAATACACGCCAAGTAAGTGCAAATCACAAGCGTTGCACCTTGAAATGATAAAGTTTCAGATTACTCGCCAATCCAGTCGGATCGGACACAAAAAACCTTTGCGCTACGTGTCACAACTCGACATGTAGCTCAAACATACACCATATTGTAGCAGTATAGCTACACTGGAGGGTAGTTTCACGGAGTGCTTCTTGCTCCTCTGAGTGATTTCAATTCAAGTTCCAACCAGCAGTCGATGCCCAATCGTCAACCTGTTGGCGTCGTAAGCTCTAACCCACTGTTTACTTTTAACTATTTTAATTAATTCTATGCCTTTAATTCTTCTCGTTCCTGTAACCTTTTGCCCGTTGTTCGCGCAGCCAGTCACTAGTGCCAGGTCTTTGTTCCCAACTCCGGAACCTAGTCCTCATTCCTGGTTATTGCCAGGATCGCAGAGCACGTTCTTTCCTCAGGCTGTAATCCCGGTCAGACGTAATTATTTTACTGATAAAAATCAAGACAAATTCTCTTAATACTAAGCTTTATAGCGGGCACCGTAGCTGGAAAATCTAGTGCGGCTTAGCGAACCTTTAAGTAAATCAACAGCGCACCAGTCAAACAAACAAACACAATTACATCCAAAACGACTACCGATGAGCAAAACGAAGCTGTATCAGTAGATGCGCCAGGTGAACAGCTACAGTTTGAAAGGTCAGTCGAGAAAGTCGAACTTGGACAATGAGAATAATCCCCTAGAAAATGAAATCCGTAAACGCAGGAACAAGGGCAAAACAGGAACCGAGTAGGCAGCTAAAGGAAGGAACGCTGTGGTATGCGCGAGCCCTGGGAAACGGACTCTTCAAACAATTGTTTGGGCCGCGAATCTGGACTGCCTGATTAGGTTAGTAAACATGTGCAGTCCTGGACACGCCTCTTTTTCTATCTTTTACTTTCTTTTTTATTAATAACGTAACAATGTACATCATTTTTTCAGGAAGGGGACCGCGGCCAGAAGAGGGCTGCCAAGTGAGGAAGTTGACCGGCGGTGGGCGGACTCGAACCCGCGACCTTCACGTCCAATCACCACGACCTTATCCACCTGGCCACCGCCGGTCAGCATTTCGAAAGGGTAATTTTATAAAACCCAATGTTTTAACGTTCAACCAAACGGCATCGAATTACAAACCTTTGGTTATGAACTGCCGGTTGAAGTCTCACACCTGACCGGTAGCAATGTTTCTGCATCCAGCAGACAAACATTTGAATGACAAATTGATTTTTCAGACGTACTTGGGTGTAAACCAATGGCGGATTGATCCAATCAAACGCAAAAATGGCGCCCAATCTCCCACGGAAAGCGGTGATCTCGTCCGTGAGAATTTCCACGGCTCGGTCAAAACGAATGTGCCCTTCCTTACGGGCTTGGCTCACAACATTCAAAGCCCATACGAGCGGCACGAAATAGGGCTGATACTCGCTCGGTTGCGTTTCCGCAAGCACGTCCAGCTCTTCCTCAGTTATGAGGCCTGTAGGAACAACCGATGCATAACAGAAATTTAAGAATTGTCATTTAGCAATACGAGCAGACACACGAAATGCGGATAGGCATCCATAAAGGGTTCATGTTTATTACACAGATCGGACATAACAGTTCATCTCACTCAAGTTCTGACAATTATCGGACAACCAGCAGCATGCTTAGGCCTCGTTTGCCAGATGGCAGCTCCATCCAGTTAAGAAAGATGTAAGTAAAAAACAGAGATTGAAGGAGGAATGTATACATGCTATTGATTTTGGTGGTGGATTGCAATTTGGTATCATCCAGGTCGCGCTATCAAATCTGATCCATTTGGGACCTTATGTGCTTCTCTGTCACTCCAAATTTTAAGGTCATGATTGCCGGTTTCCATTCCCATTCCCCCGTGTAGTGGACGGTGGCGGTTGAGGCAGGCCTCCTTCCACTACACCTTTTCTTGCGGCTTATCATAAAAAGTCTAATCATCTCAGCTAACTTCCTCAAACATCCTGCAAGGAGATCTTGCAAACCGCAACTGCGCAGTCGAGACTTTTTGTACTCGTCCACATCTATGAGCAAAGATTTTATTAACTTTATCATATCATAAACTCACAGCCTCAAACCATGATGGTAAAACAAAGAGCTGTCGTGAAAAGGAGCGTATATCGAAGCCAACTGGTTGTAGCTACGTGTAATGAAAGTCTGGATCGGTGAAACCAGTGTAGATTCAACGGGTGCTACACAGATTAAGCTCCGAACCTCGAACCCTACAACTTAAATCTCGCGTTCTCAAGGCACATGTGTATGACTGGCACAACCGGATCAATTTTAGTGATGCACTGAAAACTCGAAATGTGATTGACAACTGGACGTCTCAAATAAGGTGGCCTTTTAAATACGTGTCGATACGCCATCTGATATACGGTCACCTGATCGGATGTTACCGGCCACATGACCAAAGTTATTTACTCGATCAAGCACAACATATGGAATTACTCTACATCCAAAACCCAACTACTTGGTGTATTTCTAAAAAAAATACCACATCTGAAAGCCACAGACTTTGAAGAAAAAAAAACAGGCAGCAAGGTTGCACTTTCGGCCTGCAGGCAAGTATTTTGCTCATATTAATCGATGACAGAACTATATATTCTACATCCTAGTCTCGTTATAACACGTGCATTTATGAGTCAATAGTTTTATCACACATTTCATTGTTCTTCGACTATTGGCTGATTTGTTGGTGTCAAACTGTCTCGGCAACTGGAAAACCAATCAACTGCCGAAATAGCGTAGCCATATTCATCCAATCAAATATTGCGCACCACATCAAACAATCAGTGGTAAACTCTAAGTGTATTCAGGCTTCCCTGTACATGCCATATAAGGTCAAGGGTCATAAAACGAGGACGAAAAAGCAGGTCAAGGAACAAGCGGTGCAACACTCGTGTATCCCAAACTTTCATTCTGGACCGAAACTCTCAGCGCGGCTAATCAAAAATAGTCTTAGTCTCTTGGGTCTCATCTAGGAAAGCAAAAAGCACCAGTCGATGCCAAAGCGGAGGCGAACTTCATACCCGTACTGTAAGCTATCTCGCAACCACCGTGTAGTTTCTTCTACTCCTGTCCAACAAAATTTCGGGAAATCAAAGAAAAGTAGGCAATGGACAGACTTAACTGAGTTATTAAAAATGGTACAGTGTAATTACTTTGGTGAGGGAGCAACTACCAGCAAACGACATACGGCAACGCACCTCATCACTGCTCACCCGATGCTCCCACCAGGCTGGAGCAACGCTTCGGAGAGGTTAGTGGTCGGAAGCAAACGGCAACTGTATCCTCAACGCGGAGTCTTCAGACCTTGCAATCTTAAAGAACAATACAAAGCCGTGATACTGTACACTCCCCCCTCGAGGCAAAGCCGGATATCGCAGCAGTGCAATAGATGTTACAGATTAACAAAACCCGTTCTGGCTCTCGTAGCTCATGGAGTGACTGTCTATTTAACACCAAAATCATGTGTTGAAGCTCCCGAAGTGCTTGAAGCCGTTGACTACCTCGAAGTGATCACCACAAGGGATGAATGCAAGCAGAGGACTCTAGCAATATTGAACAAGAACTTTACACTTCGCAGCACCAAAGCGTATGCTGCATCTGAGCACCTCAATCGTCAAGTACTTTAAAAGGTGCTGAATTGCCTGTTGACTGTCGCTTAGCAAAGCGACGTCGCTGGCAAACTCTAAGTCAAAAACGATATTCACTGGAAGGAGTTTGACTGCAATACCCGTGAACAGACAATACGCTATACAGAACATCCTCGATGGAAAAATTACAAAGATATTCTACAGGACATTCTGTCTGATATCACGGACGGTAGAGTTTAACCCTCCCATGGAATCGGTAATATAAGACGCGGGTTATCAGCTCATGTGCAGCACAGCTTTGCGTTTGTCTGAGTCACGTGTCGGAGATAATCCAAAACATAACACACTGACACAACAAATCATCTACCTCGAATAGATCAACTTTGACAATGACAAAGCCGTGCACATTGGTACAGAAACAGAGAGACGACAAACAAAACAGAATACAATGAAAAAATGGGTCAACATTTGTGCGCTTGTCTCGTCCCCCTCGCACCGACTGTTCGAAACTGGGCTTTCGGTCTGGATAAATCTCATCTGATTTTTTTTAATTATCGGGCGAACGTAGAGCTTTTCACACAAACACAAACACACACATGAATAGGTTCAAATACGACCATGAAAATGAACTTATTTTTGGAGACGAAAATGATAGCACTAGCCTCGATGGGAATGAACCTACGTGATCGCAAAACAATGATATCACCACTCTTAGAAATCATCACGTGTGGGTGGTTTCATTGCTAGATAAAACCAACTTTCAACAGTTCCCACCCACGGCTTAGAGGGGCGACAGAGATGTAAAACAAAGCATTGACAATAACTCGATCACGCGGTCCAGTTGCATAACCACGTTCAATGGGCGTAACGGTGCACCACATAATAAACGTCGATCATATCTGATCGTGAATGGAGAGGAAAATTCGAAATTCAAAATCAATAATGACAGATTTTACAAATCACAGATCCCGAGGCAAAAATCCAATTACAGGATCAACCGAGACGGGAATGAGCACGAGAGTCTGGCTCGTCGCTTATATTATCGTCAGAACAATATTGCTCATTGACGTGAAGGCAAGCGTACTCCATGTGATACAAACAGAACAGACTCGTTCACCCGGAGATGCAATCCGACTAAGCAGCTAAACGGGTAGGAGTCAGAGGTTCGGTTTGATTGAATTAGGTAACTAGTATCTGTCAATTCCACAGAACACATTGAGAGTAACACTGATACCGTAACAGTAGACCCAACACAAAACGGACGATGGAGCATTTGAGACGGTTAAAAGAACTACAGGCTACCGAAAAAAAACGACGGTATCAAAATCTGACAAAGATGCTGGGATTGGTGACTTTGGGGTGAAAATGAAGCCGATTATGAGCGACTAATCCAAATTAACGAAATTATCAAACGGGAAAAATGAAACGGTTCAGATAGAAAAGTCAATATTTAAGAAGTTAGGCCTGCTAAAACAGAAAGTAACCATAGATGCAACCACATTTGAAAAGGTACGGCCAATTGGAACGATTAGTTTCAAATTTTACGGATTGACCAAAGTTCGCAAAGAAGAGTACTCGTTAAGCGTATCTTAGCATGAGACAGCAAAACAGCCAAATGGGTTCAAGAAATAATTTACCATGCGATATCATCGCTCAACTGACCATTAAGAAACCATGGGAGCAGTGTACAGCTGTTTCATCCTTGTTGGGGATCATCAACAGTGCATATCCACCGCACCCGAACTGGGACGCGAACCCGGGACGAACGATTCTGAGTCGAACGCGGTGGATATGCACTGTTGATGAT
>LUCM01008494.1:133388-158414 GCA_008360955.1 Fasciolopsis buskii
ATGAGGTCCAATTCAAATTCAGCGGGGAAATTTATCGCCGAAAAAGGGTAGAGTGGTAAAGGGATCCCCCCTTGGACCACTATTGGCGGATGTTTTGTGATTAAACTTAAAAATAACCCACTGGAATCGACTGTCAAATAATCAGTGCTCCACAAACCATATGTATATGAAACTGTGCATCATAAATGGAAATGTCGACATAAACTTCACAATAAATACGTTCAATACCGCTCGTCGACGCGTTCGGTTTACATTGGAAAAGAAAGCTAACAACAAGACAACCCTCCTAGATGTGTCGCAGAATCACCCGAAAGATGGTTTAATTATCGATGCGCAAGAAAGACACATGGAACGATCAAGGCATAAACTTCCGGAGTTTCGTTCCAATTAACGGGAAGCGAATCCTGATTCGATCATTGGCTAGTAGAGTTTGGGAAATTTGTGCCGTTGATGCTCTATACGATTTAGACTCTTTACAAAGCGTTTCTATAGCGAGTGATGAAGAAAGAACTCGGAAGATGGGTGTCCAAAAGAAATATATTTTTACCAGTCCGATGTTTAAAGGAGATATCGTATCGGACATTATACACAACCGTCTATCGGATATAACTGATAAGAATTCCTATAATGCAAAACTCCAAATTCGTTCCACGTGAAAACCTATATTGTTTACGACTAAAAGATAAGTTTGTTCAAGCACTAAAGCTCCCTTGGCCCAGACCATTTATGGAAGGAAGAAAAATCAAGCTGATGACAATCGTTTTTCTGGTCCATAGTTCTAGATCAAGATCACATGCGAGCATCTTCTTTAAACTGTTGACTAATTTAATTTATCCAATCATCCTCTTTCCTTATCCCAGTTGATAGTAGTCCTATTTATTATGGTTTAATGGCATGAGTATGGATCACTGAAAATCAGCATGCTCGCCATAATGTTATCCTTAACTGGTATCAAACGGTGCTAGTAACCGATCACCATACTTCCGTTAAAGACATTCGAACGAGAAAAGGTACCGAAAGGGAAAGTTTGACATATAAAACACGTGCCACATACGGGTGCGGGAACAGCAAATGTGGTTCCTCTTGATGGAGGAATTTCTCATCATCCGTGTGAAATGGCCAGGTAGTGTCGATCTACCTTGTTCATTGAAGATACGAGTAGATTTACTTTCGTGATTGTTCAGACGCGTAATAAGATTTCTTCTGCCTTATCACGGTCCGAAACTGACACAAACTACCGTACGGCTTCATTATAGTTCCATCTGAATTCTCCTCTATCCGTTTGCGTCAAAGAAAATCCAGTACTGTTAGATGTTCGCAAAAATAACCTGAAGTTATGAAATAGGAAACTTTAGGGAGAAGCACGATCTTACCGGAAAAGACGAAGTCTCACATCTTTTAATCTGAAGTAAACAAAACCGAGAATCTCAAGAAATTCCTATGCACGACATGGAGCTCTGAGTACTTAACAAAAAACAGCTTCATCTTCCAATGTGATCGGAACCAGTCGACAATCAATAATACCAACAAACAGGGATAGTTTGACTATCCAAAGAATTCGCGTCATTTCGGGTGTTCGTCCATGTCCAACTTCTGATATTGAAACTGGGATTTGCATCCCAATGACAGACATTTTATGGGTAAATGAGGTCTTTATTTTTCGTACAATGCTTTTTCAACCTGACATCATATCGTTATCCGTAGAGGGTGGAATTGGTCGACGTTTCTGCTACTGAACGTTAGATTTTACAAGTATTGCATAGGATAAGTCAGTTCCAAACCGATCCTGAAGAATTCACCCACCGTAAATGACATGTAGGCCACTGTTATCAACAACCATACGCCACTGATGTGTCTAGAAGATACACACACAAACACATGCACACGCCAAAACATGGCACCGTGCATGATTTAATTTCAATATGCTTCTAAATCTTTTGCCGTACAGACACATAAAACGATCCGACGCCCCTTACATTCACTTGTACAATCTCTGTATGCGAACAGCCAAAGCTGAGTTCGTGCTTAAAGCGACCTTTCACTCGAGGCTACCACCTGGAGTGGTGTTCGTCAGGGTTGTCCCCTTTCAACCTCTCTTTTTTAACTTTGTCACTGAGTTGGTTACGGAGACAGGCCTATTCTTTTGTGAAAATAGTGGCACGGGATATCTGCTCAAAATTGAAGTTGTTTGACCTAGAACATGCGGACCACATTGTGGTAGTGAGTGAAAGCCCGAGTAAGCTGAAAGTTTTTCTCGAAAATTTGAGTGACAGTGTAGGTATGTTTGGGATGCGCTTTGAACCTTCGAAGTATTGCTGCAGGACTTGATTGGCTCAAAGCCGAACTTTGTTCTTGGACAGGAACAACTAGGTGGGGTGGACAAATTTAGTTGCTTGGGTGGGAATATCTCATCTGATGGTCGTAAATGTAGTTTCGTCACGGATACAGTAGACCCGACTGGCATTCGCCAATCTGAGGCATCTGTGGCGTGTCGTGAAGTCCGGCTATCGATCAAAGGTCGAGTATACACGGCAGCAATGAGATCGGCATTGCTCTACGGCTCCGAAACATGGCCGTTGAGAGCAGAAAATATGAGAAGACTTCCGGTGTTTGAACACCGTTGTCCTCGTGGCATTAATGGAATATAGCGGGAAAATTCCGAGAGTTACTCAAAAATTAGATGTAAGGTACATTGGGTCCTACGGTGAAAAGACACTGAATCGGAATAAGTTGAGACGGTTGGTACATGTTTTGCGCATGCCAGTAGAACGATTGTCTCGTTGTGCGTTGTTCTTCGAGGAATGCAATGGTTGGAGAATGATTTGAGATAGCCAGTCAATTGCATAGGGGAAAGTATGAGAAGTCAAACCAGTGGACTGCCTCGTGTAGATGCACTCAAATTACCGGGTTGGGGTTTACGAGATACGACCTAGCGATGATTGAAGATAACAGGTGATGTGCTCAGTCCCGTAATCAGTAGCGTTCTTGCATTGGAAACCTTTCTTCTTTTGCATAGCTCTTTAACTTGGTATTCTGTAGCCGATCTTTCATTATATCCCGTTCATTTTCTGTTTGAGCAGATCGTGCTGTGAGGTAACAACCAAAAGTTAATGGATGTCGCAAAATGAACTGAACTGAGCATACGTCGGTCGAATAAAGGAACGTGCGAAAACTTTTGTTTAGTGCCACTCGGATAGTCCCACTATAGACGCTTCCTAACTGACAAGACCATAACAATTTGATCGAAATATGATGCTAAAGAATTGGGTTACACGCAGACCACATAAAAAAAAATCCACGGGTTAAATTTCGGATGCAGATTATCAAAGATCGTGTGAGCATGGGTGGAAGAGTTGAAGAGTGTTTTTGCGGTACGAAGCAAATGATACTCAAACTTCGATTGAACCGGAATCGTCGATCGCGCATCCTCATACCGAGGCGAAATGCAGCGTATCTGTATCTGTACGGTACTTGCCAACCTCCGTTTGGACATAACCTTAGGTGAGCATCAATTACTTCCCTCCAATTCCAAAGACTTTCAGGTCATCCTTCGTCAGTTCAAAAACAAAAATGTGACCGTCACTGCATATAGGCTTACTTTTTTCGCAAGTAGTGAATAAAGTATGAAAAACCGCACATAAAATGTACTCAGAAATACAACTGGTCGATTTTAGTCTTTAAACGTTATGTAATGGAACAAGTGTTTTATACCGATATTTCGATCTCTTCCGTAGACTGGACAGAGCATGGTACAATGTGGATCTAATAGCCTATTCCGTAGAAAACTGTTCAGTGAAGAACCGACAGCAGTCATCTAGTGAAATTCTTCCTTTTTTTTATTAAACCCAAAGATGCTTTACAGGTAAAGAAGTAGATCACGCAATCAAAAGATACATGGTTAAGGGCTGGGTTGGAGGAGGAACTCCCTCAGTTGAGAACCAGTTCATTGATTCTGCTTCTACAGAATGGGCAGTTGAAAAATAGATGGGAAATCATAAAACACCACGAATGAACAGGCTATCCAGCATGGAATAAAAGATTAGAACTGAAAAATGGGGAATCCCTATTTTTGGACGGGAATTGCTAAGGATGGCTAGGCACATAGTGCCGCAGAATTTGCAATAATATTAGGGATTTACGATGGTAAGAATTCTCAACCTAATAATACTAATTATAATTTGTTCCCCACTCGCCTGAAAAACTCGGTCTCGTATTTCACTATCTGTGATTACTGACGATTGCCGACAGACAGGGGATGGGAGTGGGGGGGGGAGTGATTGTTCATCATATTTGTGTATGGTGGCGGTGATCAGGTCGACAACGCAACCTCCCACCCCCACCCCCAGGTCATTTGAACAACCAAAGGTGGATTCTATTTGTACTTATTTGCCAATCCTAGCATGGCACAAAACACAAATTATGGCATTCCAAATCGTGAATTAGATGTCAGATTAACTCGAAATTTCTCAAAGTCAATAAAAGCCATTTGCACCTACGTTGCACTTCATAAACAGCCCGTTAATTGGAGAAGGCAGTTGAACCTTTAAATTAACTCGGAGTTGCTAGTGAAAGCTTCATAAACGCGTTGCGCCAAGGGTTTAAAGTGACCTTTTTCAAATACTCTCCATTTGAAAAAGACTTTGTTCTGACCATTTAAACGATATAAAACTGATTTCTGTGGGACACGTTTATTGCTGAAATGTCAATAACGCGTGTGTGTGTGTGTGTGTGTGCACGCGTACGGTTTGGAAAAATATTCGATCACTCTTAGGACGTATATCGACTGCCAGATTTAATCAGAATTCGAGGGAAACACGTGAAAGGTAGGATCAGGAAAAGTCACAACGTGCCGAAAAATTGCACTGGAAGACAAAAAGTTGTCCAGTTTTATCGTTATTCGGAGCTCCCTTGGACTCAGTCGTCTTTTAAATGGCAATGGGCAAGAACATGTAACCAAATGATTTATATATTTGAAATAATGGAAGCTCTTTGGAGTGATTCTGGTTCTCACATGGCACATCGAATGCCGTACTTCGGCGTGGATGTGACACTTTTGCATGGGTTCGAGCTCCAGGATGTCAACGACTATTAGCAGTTGCAACTTTTTTATGACGTGCTTCACGCTAAAGGAGGATATCGTTTAGACACCAAGGCCAACCAACCACACGGCGCGAGAGGCGAAACAGAAACCATGACCGTGAAACATGAAGCAGCACAGAGTCACATAAGGTCTCATTGGATCAGGCATGTTAACGAGCCGGGTGACCGCGAGTTGCCGTCTACCTTAAGGCGACCGGCGAATCGGGGATTCGAATCTCCCACCTTTTAGGTGACAAACGCATAATTCACTTAACCATGGCTGGTTGAGATTTGCCAAAGTCTGACAAACTGTATTTTTACGCTAGAACAAAACAGAGACTGCAACCCGGATGGGTTGCATTAGTTTAATTTTAAATACAATGGCCTAATTCTGGCATTGCACCATGCAAAACCGCATAGTTGCCTCAGCGTTTAGGAATAAGGTAATATTCGTAGAACTCTGTTAGGATTTTCATGGTCCTCGATCATTTGGTCTCATGTCCAGTTTTCCCGTTCAGGAAGAGAGATCAGAATCGATGTATTCGTTACAAGCTTTGTAGCTGTCTGAAGCAAGATAAACCGTGGTTTAGTTTCTCGGTCCAATCACAGCTTGTAGACACCGTAATGAACTACGATTCTAGTGAGGTTTCGAAAGGCGTAGTACAGACATAAGACAAAGCTCCGAAACGGTGTGCAAGCTTGCGTCCAAAATAGTGGGATAGTTAACGCGAAGAAAGGGGACAATCAAAATGTCTTACGAAACAACTAGTGGACGGAATGTTGTAAATGCGTGTTATGGCGAACTGTTGCCGAGCGCAAACAGAGAACCGACTACAAGAAAGAACGTGCAAATGCGAAAAGTAGACTGCGTTGACCAATTCATTTTTGTCGATGGTCGGTGAGTGTTACGCGCACCACTGGAGCACAATAAATCGACTAGTCATATGATAATGTTCGATGTTTAGGACCTTTCGCTTGTAGGGCTTCATCACAATGAGATCAATAAAGAAGCGAACAAAACGACGAGGCGGCAATTTTCATGTGGGCCTGTTGGACCGACGCGCTCGAAAATTGGACCGTTTGATAAGCGACGCTGGTAGCAGGAATTAAGAAGCTCGGATGCAATCGGTATGGATTCGGACAACGGTGCTGACCGCCGAGAGTCCTATGGGAAACATGAAGTAATACAGTTGTTTCATTCCTTCGTTTTCTAGAAAACATCAACTGGTAGCGTCAAGATAAGTTGAGGCTAATCAGTGTATGCCGGCGAGTTACCTGATTACCATCGGAATCCGAAAGAAAAGACGAGAAATTCTATTGCGCTCAGGACACCCTGGAAAGTGTTTTGTGGGTCGTAAATATTCTTTGCATAAAAATACGCTAGTCAACGTGACTTCGGAATTCCACCACGTGAACGATGGCCAACGGCTAAAGTCAGTGGACGACGGGTGGTACAGCGTATCCAGATTACGTGAATCAAGTTTTTTTATGTCAGGCTTCGTGTAAGTGGAGTGGAAGGGGCATGCCCCCTGGCCACTAGGGCACACTACACTGGAGAGATGTGAACTGATAATCGGGATCCCAATGAGGCGCGTACAAAAGCAATAATCTAGATCAACATTAAACATGGAGAAATACAAAGAAACAAACTCGTACAATTCAGCGCGAAAATACGAATACTTTCGCAGTCGGTTTACTGAGTTATTAAGTCGTAGAACTTGACGACACTGTCTGACTGTATTGTCAGATGAATGCTTTGAAACAGACAGACCAAATATTAGTGATTTAACAAAATGGAAATTTAGTATTTCTCGACTTTTTTGTGGCATGCTTTATGTATGGGTGGGATGGAAGGGGCATGTCTCATAGTCGCAAGAAGATGGGAACCACTAATCACGAACATAAAACTTGGATTGACACAGAATAACATAAGTTCCAAATATACTGGGTGCGGTAACGAGCTGGGTGACAACGAACTCACACCTATCATTGTCAGTCGGAACTATATTTAACCATTATCAATAAGCTACTTGTTTAATCCAATAATCACAGTCTTACAAGAGAACCAAGTTATACGGTAACAGTACGGAGACAGACCAACCCGTTTTAGAGAATGCGTGAAACATGCCCACTGGATGCACATCGTAACTACTACGGCGCGCGGCACTGTGAGGACCGGCAACGAGGAACCCAAATCAATGAACCACATAAGACATCAGTCGACTCATTGGGCGGCAGTGAACTGCCGTTTATCACCAAAGTAATCGTCGGAGCTAGGATTAGAAAATCGGACTTTGAAGACCGTATATGACTCATTCATTTGACCAACACCGGCTCAACAATAGCGCTGATGCGTTCACAACACCGATAAATGGGTTCGGCTGCAAACGAACATCAGATAGAACTTCAAATATCATTCATTTGCATTACGCATAGACGGGTGTATTAGAATAGGGAGGGCATTTTTGGCACTGACCAAAGAAACGAAAACAGCCAGTGCTTGATATGGAAAATGTTGACCAATTAGCTGAACCGCAATAATGGAACGAGCGACAATTCGTATCATTACGAACACCGGTAGAAATATCACCTACCTGCCGAAACCATATGCTCTTCCGTGGGGAACCGAAGTCGTGCACGAGACGAGATAGCTCGTAGTGCAATACAATATGCCAGATTCGTATACCGCATCACCGTGCGTCTAATTCGTGTCGGACGCTCACCGTTCCCATGGCAATAGGCGGTCAATTGCAGCGCGATTTGATCGGGCCAAGGCAGCGTCAAGAATTGTTCCCACCAACGAGTCACAACCAAGGAGACATAGAATCCGAGAACAAATGGGACTGGGATCATCTCGCTGTGTTGATTACAGTAGAGGCATAGCCATTCGAAATATCTATTTGGTAAAGTACGGGAAGAAACTGACTCAAGTTGTTCAGCTGCAGAGTGGGGAACTAAAATCCATAATCCAGAAGAGAAATTCTCTTTACACATCGCATCAGATTTTCAAACATAGAATCACAAGAAGAATGAAAACAACGGCCGGCCGCGTGAGATGTTGTGCAGACGCGGTTACCCATAATACAGAACAAGTTGCGCAGATCATTATCAACTGTTATGGGGCGTTGGCTGCTAACAGTTTGGACATTAGACCTACTTTGTTACATTTGGGTAACGCAACCATGACTCGGTTTATCGTCCTCGAGGTGATGCTTAAAGTGAGCATGGTTTATGAAAATAAAACGATTGATCAGAGCGTCTTCGACGAGATTACACATGCGAATTGTGTTATAACCAAAGAAACAGTATTCTGTCAAGTTCGTCCAAGAGCTTGACCTCACACCTGGGAAACGGGAAATCTTTCTGAGGTCAACTCAGAGCATATTAATGGACCAATCGATTGAATAATTGGATATCATGAGGTGACTGAGGAATCATGGAGCGCATAAAAAAATTTAGTCCTCTGAGTTTAACTAGTCATCATCAAAAGACACTCCCATGAATATTCCACATAACAAGATGCAACCAATTGGTCTGTTTAAATAGTTGTGCATTACGGGCTTAGAAAACACGTTTTTGCATGTCAAATGCCTGGCGTTTTAACTCATCTTGAGCAATTATTCACACTAGAAGGATTCCTTATAGTACTCAACACTTTCGATTACGGTTGACTTCAAGGCTCGACAAATCACGATGGAACCCGAACACGCAATAATTAATATGATGCTTTTGAATCGGAATACTCCATACCTCACACAGGACAACAAAGCCGTACGCGAACACCAAAGACATCAAGGAAGGAAGGTCTAAATAACCATCATTAGTCTGGCCACGTTGACATTGAGAAATTGGACGATCAAGGGAGAATCAGAGACTCTTATTAATAACTTGAGAAATGCAATAAAAGGCAAGTAAAATGATATAATTATGAACAGGACCAGTAACATCATTGCACTAAGTGACATCGTTCTGGGGGAAATCGGAGCCGCCTCTGTAGAAATTGCTAAGCAGAAATGAAACTAGGGATGGCAAATTATTAAAACCGGCATAAATTATGGCAAAATCTATGGATTTTTCTCAGGCTAATCAGCCTATCCCATCATCTTTCCTTCGTATGTGACAGTTCCTTGCTCTATGCATCGGTTCCTATTCTGATTTCACCGACTTACGACCACGTAGCCTTATTTGCATCAAAATCGGACTGGATTTGAAGGTGAATTAACTCGATGCTTCGTCAAACGACTGTTTAGTTTTCAGTGTTGCATGGAAGCCAACGCCTAAAACTCGGCTACAAATGATCTCATTATGGCTCAACTCTGCAGAAATTCTGTACTGGAATGGGTTAGCGTTGACCGACCAAGCCCAAAAATGAACGTGTGATACTACATCCAACGAAAACAGCAATAGGAAAATGTCACCAGCCAAGTGAAATCAATCGGTTTGAGTTCAATTTCAAGTTGGTTGTTCACCTTGGAGACTTATACTGACCAGAACGAGAACTCGTGTGCTTGGATTGATTACAGGCGTGCCCTTTTTTCCATAAGATCAAAACAAAAAAAACAGTAACCCGGAATATCTTGGAAAAATTTATACAAATAAAAAAACGAAATAAGTAAAATAATCACTTGGTCGTTTTATTGTCAACTGAACGGTCGCGATTAGGTCAAGTCGGACTTCCCAAATGCAGTCTATAAAATCTTCCGACGGGCACCAAAATTACCGCACATCTCTATTTCCGAAAAAAACTTTTATTTTTTGAGTTATTCTTAATTTTATTGTCATTGATATGACGTTTTAGATATTACTCTTCTGAGAAGTTCGTCTTTGTTCTGTTACATCGATCAGGTCACTTCCCCATCCCCCAGAGTTCCCTGCATATGATGTGTTTTTCTGCTGTTTGTTTGCTGAAGTTAATATACGCTTGTAACTCGTTCCCGCATTTTCTGTTGAGCCACTGAGTGACCCGACTTCGGATTTTGCGTTGTCACTTCATGCGTCGACCAATAGTCGAAACGTTCTGCTACTGTGAATCAAGGGCCCACTTGTGCATTTAATATGTATCCCAAGTTTAGTGTGTTAAAATCTAAACGTGCTCGGGCCTGGTCAGTTGCCAGCACTTGTGAACACAGTCTCAGAATGTCTGAGACTGTCATGTCTGTATTGTGCTCTGTGACATCTTGTGTCTGTACCACCCCTGCGCTACGCTACGTCATCCCGTTCATGGTGTGCTATCCGTCCACTGTTCACGTCCTGTATTGTTTTTCCATAGTTGCTTCGGTGGCAGACGGCAGCCCGCTGTCGACCGGCTGGTTACCGCACCTGACCTAATAAGGCCTTATGTGGCTCTACGGCACCCCAAGTTTCAGAAGGGCACGCTTGCCGGTTCTCACCCTTTGTATTGCGTGCACCTTCCACTACACCCACGCTTTAATGATGTCAATAAAACATTAGACAACACATGGCTGTGTCAAAATTAGTGATATTTTCACCTCGGAAATCTTTTATGAACCAAGTAAATCTTATTTTAGTAGTTCCTGTTTGTCCATCCGCTGTTCTACGCAAACCCTGCTTGGCTTAGACGGTGCTGTGAGGTAATAACCAAAACCAAAGCACTTCAGTGACGGGTCAATGGGCAACGAAACTGAACTGAAATTGTGAACTATGCATCGACAGTCTGTCACAAACATCACCACTGTTACTGCGGATCTTCAGTGTTCATATGGGCGCTTTGTTACCTGGTGAGCACCAACCGTGAGGTCCATATGGACTAGACATCAGTTGTCATGATAACGGGAGGAGGACCAACCAGCAACTGTTAATTTGCAACTGCGATACACTTCTGGTACCGCTCTGACGTTTGGTAGCTTTTATCCTCCGGTCAAAAATTGGTCTCCAAATGACCACCTTGACATCATTCACTCCTGAGACAGTTGTATGGATGATTATCACTTAATTTGGTCAACTTTTCTCAACTTCTTTCATCTGTTGTTATCCAAGACCGTTTGCAAACGCGTTTGCGGTAATAACGAACGCATTCTCGCTGGAACAAATGCAGTTTAACTGGATGATTCGTCAACCCAAACGATCCATCAACTAACGTCGGCGAAGATTCTAACCTTTGCGTCCCCTGTAGACCGTGGACTTCATTGACTACGATTCCCAGAAGCCATTCTATCTGCCAAAGACGTTAGCTACGAATTTTTCCCGAAGCGTCTAAGACCATGCGGATTTCTACCGCGCTAGTAATTATTTGATCGGCAGAAAGCCATCTTTACGGATAACTACGCGAAAAAATTTGCCTATGTGCCAGATGAAAACCGAAAGTTGGTCTGCGCGAATAACGTGGTTTGACGGTCCAACCGAGGTGCTCAGGTGCAAGTAGTTTCAATCGCACAGGAGACTGTTGAGAATCAGCAGGACAAAACACATCTTGGGACGATGGGAAGTTCATTTTGCCGTCAGTGTGCCAACGTGCACTTTGGTCTAATCCTGCTAGCGCTACCAGAGAAGGGGACCTACGAATGTAAATTGGTTCAAGAAGCATTATAAAGCAGTAAGCTCTGACAGCCCTCAGCCAACACAATCAAAAAAGGTCAGGAATCATTAGCGAGTTGGTTATGCTATCTGGTGCGATCCAAGCAGAACGGATCCTTCCGCTGCGGGGAAATTCCATTTTCTTTTGGCTGCTATATTTCAGGGCATACGGATGACCTTGGATTATGATCTGTCGTCTGTCCCACGGAACTGTTAGACTGGATACTAGAAAAGTGTGTTGCTAACTTCGCACACATTAATAACTTATAGTTTGTCTTTCTATCAGTTTACCATTAACATTTGCATTCCGGGAAGATGACATTTGTTCTTTTCTCTTCGATTTCGCTGTTGATAATTTCCAACTGTATGCATCTCAGTTCTAAAGGTGGTGCACAGCTTCCCCATTTTAGAGTGGCATTATTCTGATGAAAATCTCTTGTACGATGAAGAAAGACGGGTCGTCCAGAGCCCATAGAATAACCTGAAGGTCAGCCGAAGTTGTCCATACACTTTCTCTTTTTTGATGCAGTTTTTTACCTCACGGTTGGCACGAACCGGCGACAGATCTCTTAGAATGAAACACTAGAACAGATTCGACTACCTTGAAGATCTGTTGAAAGATAGCGGCGCATTGGGGAGATCCTAGCCCACATTGTGAAATTCCGACTAACTCTGGACAATACAACGTCATGTCCTCCGATTATTGCTAATCTGACATCTTCTCGTAGATGATTTTCGACAACTACCAGTATTTGACAATCGTCATCTAGGTAGAGTTGCCCATACGCGATGATATAATAGTGTTGGCAACACCAAAGCCAGATGCCAAATTTTGGGTGAGCTTAGGGCCTGCGTTCGGGTTTTCATTTCACTGTATCGTCACCATATGACTCCGTGATATGCTACGAATGTCAGTGAAACACCTACCCAGACAGGCTTTGCTCGTAACCATTGGAGATTATTGAAAGCAATTTTATTGCGGAGAACCGATGACATGAAGACGTTTAGTGGTTGTCTCCGTCGTCTCCAAGATGGCGAGGGCAAATGATTAGAACTGTTGAAAGTGATGGTAAGAAGCAGATCGCACCGGTCAAAATGTGTATTCATGACTCACGCAATCCCCAAAAGGACAAAAACCTCGAAGTGACCAGCGACAAGAGGCGTAAAGAGAATTTCTTACCGTACCTAATTGTTTAAATTCACAGAAGCAAGAATGGGTATACGTGGATTGCGCGATCGAAGGATCAGGGAGATTGCTTACTGCCGTACGCATGACTGTACCGAATGTGACTAGGTGTTTTCCTGATATCAACGACTTCTTTTTTTTGTGATGTCCGATGAGTTGACATTTGTTAAGACCCACCAAACAGAGGTGACATGGCGCAAGCTAAAACCGACATTAGAAACTAACGCTCAATGATCCGATCGACTGTGTTCTTTGCTCACAAAAGTTGCTGTTTAATCACACACAACTTCCATTGGCAAACTTGAAAAAACGCTCCGGCAAGGTAGATGAAACAATCAAATAGAAAAACAACGGCGACTGAAATCACAGTTGACATTGTCTTGAAGCACTAAACGTCGTGGACTACAGTAGCCAATAAGTGTTGTGTGAGAAACGTGCTCTGTAATTAGTTTACTCCACTACCCGTCGATCGTATCACAAAATGATCAGATTACTACCATCAACTGTACCTCAGTGTCTCTGGATTTGAGGTATATAGAGATCAATTCTCCTCTAAGAAACTTCACTTCGAGCAGCAATAAATGATAAGAAAATAATTTGGCGTGTGTCAGTTCTTTCGTCAGTTTGAAGTAAGCAGTTGACCTGTGAACGGTTCCGAAAATGTACTCTGAGGCTAGAGAAATTTGAAGTTTATCTAGTTGAATCACCGCAGCTTCTGTGTCCGATCAGTTGAAGGGACAAAATTCTACATTTATTCGTAAACGCCAACCGTCCTGTTACTCATCGTAAATCAGACAGTTACAGAATGGGCGAATATGCGATAGATCGGATTGTCATTATCGCTACTTCACCACTGATCTGATTTACGATATTCAAATAAGTGAATCATCTGTCGGCTGTAGCTGGACTCAGATCTCAGTGACTCACATAGCAAATATGCATGAATAATGGGTTCCGTGAAGCTATTGCAAAGTTAAGCACAGACACCTAACTTTTAATCGCAGCGGTTCTTGATCCGATTGCTGGGAAAAGGTTACCGGAGGTCATCAAATTGTGCAAATCATTCCCAGGACCATTTCAAGATACCTCGTTTAGCGTCTAGTGTAGAATAAAGAATACACAGCAAGGCAAATGTGCGAAGCAAGCCAAGAAGTTTATCGTAAACTGGCAGATCAAAGTAAGACGGACACCAGTCGAACTAGGAATTCCCGACAAAACAGAATTTGGTGAATCGTAATTTAATTCGAATTCGGGTGCCACGCATTGGTTTCCGCTTGGTCCAATGGGATTAGTGCGCGCACCCATTATAAGTCATGCATTCCAGCAGTAAACCAATGGCACCGTTCCCTAGACTTGACAGACCCCATTATATTTTTCCATTAATCATTAAAGTCTTATCAATGCATTGCCCGTGCGTGCACGTTTGTTCCCTGCCACGTCACGCAATCATAATGAGACTCAGGTTATACTTGAGTGTACCCCTTTTTCTTTAGGCTTCGACGTCAGTTCCAACGACCAAGGCCAAAAAGTGGGGAAGCAATGAGATTGCCGGTCTGGGTGACCAAACAATGAGAGGATGCTGAACTAGATACCGGTGGGTCGATGATCAAATGATGCGCCATTTCCCCCGGTAGTGAGGGACAAGTGCATCAGCTTCCCAAGCGTACTCGGAACGACCAATTAATTTCATAGTAAAACCTATTCTAATCAATTACGCTAAGAGTTAGCGCCGACCATAGTTCTACGCAATCTTTCAAGTGTGTCATATTGTGACTGATGAAAGATACTCAATTGAGCTAGGGGTTCCGTGATGGAGTTGCTTGTGGTTACCTCAGATCTTGATGTCATCAAGTACTTTACAGAACACAAGCTGACATCAAATTCTATTCGGATCCTGACTCATCTTCCTTAGTGCTTTTGCGCACAACTGTAGGCCATTTCTCAAATCAGAGAACCTTTGGTCCTAATTGTGACTAGGTGCTAAATGTTGGCTGTGTTTGAATGTAAAGTCTGCATCGGCTTCCAATGAGCAACTGGCTGTCTGCTGACCGATCCATTCAAGAGCACCGACGTAAGCAGGGCAGCACTCAAAACATTGATCGAAAACGTGAATACCGACTTAAGTTTCTATAAAAACCGTTTAAACATGGAACTAGTAAATATTATTGCCAGTCCAAGCGCATTCTGATTTACCTCCGAACAAACGAAGCCGCACAATTAATCTATAAACTTATACCAACCCAACGAAGCGAAATCTTTGTACAGATGTGTTGGATTTCGAAAGCAAACATGCTAGGTTTTATGAATCACACGAAAATGTTCGAGAAAAAAGTGGGCACATCTTTTGATCCATTAATCATTGCCGTCTTATTGAACTTCAAACGTGCGCTACGAGCACGCGCAAAATTGCGATTCGAATCGAGTTACCAGATGCGTTCTGACCAAATCAAACGGTCGAGGCGAAAACTTAGGGATACTCTCGGATAATCTAACACAACCTACCGGTCAATATCATCATCATCGTACGAGGCTGAACGGCATAGCGATCTCCAGTGACCACTGCTTTTCTCTCCATGCTTTACAGTGCTATGCAAAGAGGAAATATACAAACTGGACAGAAAGTGACCCTACACGAGTGCAGAAAAGCACGCTGCAGTCCCCAACAAACGGACTACACAAGCCAAGTGTACAGCGAGCACTTTTTAATCGTTCTGATTTGACAGAAAATGACAACAGGATTAGCACTGTTAATGGCTTGCTGCCATACCCTTTAAGGTCTCCAGCCAATAGATGGACGGATTTTTTGGAACCAAAGAACAGAGATGTGAGGCATTTACTCTACTTAAGTTTGCTGCACAGTTTCCCATTCCACGCTATCAAGCCATCTATTGACGCTTATGTAGCTTCTTCCACTCATTGAGACGAACGGAAAACAGAGGATGGTATGCTGAACGTATGCTCGCCATACGCAACACATGTCCCAAATAATGAAATCTACTAAGCTTGATAAGCAGTGAAAAAATATTTGCTGAACCGATAATCAATACTAGACTCCCAACTTACAGATTGCTCCATCTAATCTCAGCGATACTAAGCAAACACCAATGATCGAAAACCTCTAAGTAACGAACAACTTCGGCACGCGAGCTCCATGTCTCCCAACCATAAAACAGAACTCAGCGCAATACACACGACATATGAACGTCAGGTAGGGGTTCGCACGTGCTTCGAGCAAGCGTACATCACTCGAGCCTTGGATATGTATGCACCCACTTCAATAACTATGCAATCATCCTTCTTCACGCAGCCGTCGAAGTGAACCAAAGCGGTCGACAATTATTAATTGCTTCTGATCAAGCATCAAGTTCGGAACCACACTATGAAAGCATAATACGCAAGCTGAATGAAGTCACAGATTACATGAATACGCCTAATAATACACGCTGCACATGTTTTGTATATTCGGGCACGCCACAAGGTCGTCGGCGCAGTCCAGGCCACGAAGCCCTTCACCGCCTTCCGGTTCGGCGCCTAAAATTTTCCAGAATTATTACAGTTTTTTCCATTAGCTCGGCGATGATGAAACAGAACAGGAATGACGAAATGGGACAGCTTTGTCGAGTACCACTGATCGTCTCAAATGAACCTGACAGATCGCCGTACACCCATACAAAACCAGCAGTGTGCAAGTAGGATGACCTCAATAGGTTTACGAGCTTCTGTGGTATACCTTTTCAGTGATGTGCACCGGTCGACTGAATCGAAGGCGCGTTTCAAACCTCGTGAAACCATGATTTCCGATGTACTGAGTATGCGTGCGACGCTTTTCAAGCAACTGCCGAGGGCTAATAATCTGGTCGATGTAACCTTGACCTGGATGAAACTCGTCTTGCTGTTCGCGGACGTTGCTCTAGCTTGTGTGCTGGACGGCGCAGCAACAGTTTAGCAAAAACGTTAGTAACTACTACAAATAAAATGATCTTATGATAACTGTCACGATCAATTTATATTCCTTCCTTTTAAATGGCCATAACCGATTATCCGCCCTACGAGAGATGAATAAGCTCCTTTTTCCAAATGTCAGGGTGTAAGTTGGTAAATGATTTTATTAGAGCATCATCACCCAATTTTGAAGAGTTTCGAGAAGTTCGTCGAAACCGGCCGCTTTCCAATACTCCATTTATATCGGCGGCTCAAGCGACACCTCTCAAGGATCAGCAGGTGTTGACGACAGAGGAACTACATTAGTCTGCAGTCAACTAAAATACTCCGAATATCGTTTCACTGACCGACCGAAGTTCGCCGCCCGCCGGTGTCGCGTACAAGCTTAAACAGTCTTTGACTGTTACCTGAAGCGGCTGCTAATTCCATTTCTTCAGAAATTTGGCTCACCAATTTCTGCGATCCTTCTCAAGGCTTGTTATATTACGACGAACAAACGTCTGCGTTCCGGTCCATTATTGTTGGTATATTAAGAACCGTGCAACAAAACTGCAAAAAGCGACTGTTATCTAAGATCAAGCCGAAAAGTAAACCTTCGGGGCTCTCGTGCTCAGAGCGATCCCAATGTCAGTTTTACTTCAAGCGGTCAAAATTAGATCGCCTGACAATCAGATTGAAACGACAGACCGAAGCTGCATCTGGGATTTAAACAGGACTTGCGCAAGAGGCGTATTATGTGCATTTGCTGTAGATGTGAAATTTTCAAGTCTCACCGAAAGCAGCTTGTTGCCCTATTTGGCATGGTTTAGGAAGTGCGTTCGGCTTGCTTTCTCCTCTTTTATCCCTACTACAATCAGAAAACCCTGTTAAATCGCAATTTTCAGGGCATATTGTATGGCCCTTACATCGGAAGAATAAAAATTAATGAGATTTGTTTTAGAACAGGTGCAGTAAGTGTTTGGATGAACGATACCTTGAGGCAGCTTGCATCATCGAAAAGTTGTCCTTTGGGGACCATAGTCGGAGCCTTCGGTTCAAAAGTGTAACCCATGAGGCAATGGGGTGTCACCCACTACGGAAACAATTGAAGCATCTGTGGCTGAGCTCCCTCAATCCTGTCAGATAAGATCTTATAATTCATGTTTTGTTCCCCTTGTGTGTGGATAAAAATTATACCGTTTGTTCAGATCTTTTGCTTTATGCTAGAGGAATCGGTCCGAGCAGCATCATCTGGGCCTGGTGCTGCGCAGGTGAACAACAGCTACCCAAAACAGTGCGATTAGTTCCCCCGCCTATCCGGTGGAGGCTTTTTTGATCGGCTGCTTCTCCCGCATCATCACCTATAATCGATGGAGTGGCTTCTCGAAGGGGTAAATAGTTGATCGTGCAAAACTAGCTGTTGTCTAAACAACCGGTTTTCTGAGATCGAACTCCCTTTGTCCCGTCAGGCATGACTGGATTGGCTTAAGAACGGTATCCTGAAAAATGCGTGAGTAGCGAATGGACTCAAATCATCATTTCACATCAACGTACAGTCTCGTTGTGATGGTTTTATTCCGCTAGGGCCGAATACTCGGTTATTGGGGGGAAATAACTACCTTCTTATTTGCAACTGCATACGTTATTTTGCACAACGAAGCTATGCGCAACACAGTACAGCAACTCCGAGTGTCCGACCGAGGAGTTTGGTCCGCGTGATTCAACAACGGTTAGAGTTTTGCCACGTTGGTATTTAATGGGTCATATTTAATACTATTGGTTTGTCTACCTAAAGTGGAATTGTGAACTCATGTAATATGTGAATCTTTTGCATCCTAGAGTATTTATCAATCATCGTTAAGATATTCTGAGAAACTCATTTGCTTAACGTGTGAATTATACATGGGAAACGCACAAGCGATGGAGCTCAGGACTTGGTTGAATCATTTTCGCTTGTTATCAACAAACGTGCGCCCTTGATCTATATCGAAGTTAAAGGTCCTGACCACCCTAACATGTTTGCTGTCGGAGATTTCATTTTTGACATCATTATTATCAAGACCGACGTTTTTTAAGATATTTTGAAATTGACATTATTTCAAGAGCTGAGTGGTTGAAAAGCCTTACATGGCCGCAAAAATTGCGCAAAATCTAGTTTTCTGATTGGTTGCTTTGTCTGTCACTCAAGGTCATTTCACAAAATTTGTTGGTCAATCAGCAATAAGCCCGCGGTCGTTCCGTGTTGTTCTTCTCTTTCAAATTAACGGGTGATGTGGTCGTTGGAATCTCGTGCTCTGCGTGCGACTCCCCGATCAAATGAACTTTCAGTCAGTTTCGCTGAGTTGTATGAATACCGGTCCTGAAAGTATCGTTGTGTCTGCAACCTCAGTGTATGGTAGTGTACTTCTAGGTTGGAGGTTCTGTTTCGCCGTGTATCCCATTGTGTGAAGCGCCCCGAGGCCTAGTCGAATTCGTATTTCTGCTCTATGGTGCACATTCGTATGTGTTATTGTGTTATTACGATACCCAGTGCTGAGGACTTATATTTGTGTGCAGTTTAATCTATCAGGAGACAACAGTTGGTTATTATCTCGTTAGCGAATGGTCTATCCAATTGTGTCCGAAGTTACTGTTCATGTGACTGCTTAGTAAGCCACTCGTCAGTCTGGCACACTATGTTGTGCAACTATGGGTTCTAGAGTTACGGTTTCATGTTTCGTACGGGAGATTATTCATCATGCGGTATCAACCATTACGAAACCATGGGAGTATTGTATAACTATTTCATCCTTGCTACTAATTACCGGCACTGCATATCCACCTCGCCCGAAATGGGACGCGAGTGCGGGACGAACGATGAGTCGAAATCTCTAGTCCTTG
This sequence comes from Fasciolopsis buskii, assembly GCA_008360955.1. Lineage (NCBI taxonomy): Eukaryota > Metazoa > Platyhelminthes > Trematoda > Plagiorchiida > Fasciolidae > Fasciolopsis > Fasciolopsis buskii. The sequence goes on from LUCM01008494.1 coordinate 152,989, forward strand.
TGCTAACAAAGATGAAACAATGCATTTGCTGTTTCCTATTGGTGAAATGAGCGTTCATGCCGCATGTTGGATAATTTCGTGTACCACACGATATACTACTGCTAACGTTATGTCAATGTGCCAATTGTATCCTGATGCACCGTCAAGTAATGTGTTTGTAGGGCACCATCTTATAAGCCTTGTGCCCAAAGTTCTCACTAACCTCCGCCAACTGTGGCGCGCATGAGTAAATTTGGGTTAACAGTGTTAGTCGACTGGGAGTTCTATGTTCATACGAACTAAAACAAGAAATAACACTCAGCCAGGAAGCAGGAATTCAAAAAATAACTATCAAAAATTGTTCCGCTGGAAAAAAGAGCAGCATATTGTTGCACATTCACAAAATGAAACAAAGTTCAGCTTCAAGATTAAGGAAATTTCGAGGAACCAGCTAGCCGTTTTGTAAACGTAGGGGCTCGCAGACCCATAGAAGACACAAGCAAGACTAGCTTTTTGCCCACCAGTGTAATGAACCCCTAAGTTGCGCTGCATCCACCGACAGCAACAGTTACAAGCGAATGCAATTACATCTGCAAACCGCATTCATCTGATGTCTCTCTAAATTCCGGCATATGACTCTACATAAAAGAGTAACAAACAGACAATTTCATTTCTCGGGGCTACATGTGTTGGTCCACGACAGATATAGAGATATTGCGAAGACCTCACTGCTACGAAAATCGGAAGCCATGGTAATGAGCATTCTGTACTATTGTTGGTTGGGAGTCAAGGCACGACGTATTGTGTGTGTGGCTGGCAGAAAATGACGCAAATTAGTCAATCTTGCCCGCAAGTAACATACCAACCATATCACTACAAAGTACAAAACCCAGCTGGAAGAACGTACTTTGGTATCTTCTGATGCCTAGAATAACAATTGTTACGTAATTTGATGTTATGCAATACCGTGTCAGCTCATTCTGTTCCACCTCAGGGGGGACTATTAGTTTGCTGGACAAGGGCATGGAAAAACGGTCACATCAAATAGCAGCATACAGTCGATCGACATACTCGACAAACCAGGCACACTGTACCGGAATGCAACATTTGATAGCCGACGCATACACGTTTACCCGTGGTACCGATGACAGAACTAATAAGGCTGACTACCACCAGTGGTGATGCAGCAACGACGTGAAAACTGTAGAGAAAACACTTTAAGGAAACCAACAAAGTGCTCCTTAATGCATGAACTCACTGTGTATACGAATTCAGTATCATTCAACTGGCATTGATTGGTGATGGTCAATTTTACTAGAGGTTTACCACCTCAGAGTTGGGAGGTGTGAAACCTTGCATAATTGTTCACTTAGCTGATACATGGTGAATGGACTTCGCTCAGCTGGCCGCCTGACCAATTGAGACCTTATACGCTTTACTTTTACTCCGATTTTCAGATTCATGGTTTTCAGTTCTTTCTATTTCACTGCTTTGCGCTTTACGGGACAAGGGGTATAATTCTATTCGTGCATGTCACAAAAACATTTTGCCTGGTCCACACACTTCATATATTTATATATATAGTATTGATAAAAAAAGATGATGACAATGGACTGCCGGAATTCAAATATTGATCACACTATCCAACCTGCCGCATAGTTTGTTTCAAAAGTACACATCCTCCTCTCACCATTGCTGTTTGACTGCACAGTTAGAAGGTGGATCTGTTTGGTTGGAGTATGGGGGTAGAACCTAATACAAGATCTGTATAAGTATCGTCATCCTCAATCATTATGATGAAGGAATACCTCCTTACCTTCGTAATGTTCGCCTGATCACAATACCGATATCTGATAGTGTACTGCTATAATACAACAGTTACAGTAAATATCAAAACTATGACAATATAATCGCGTGGAGATAGAACAGAAAAATACGAGCAGAGAAGGCAAGTGATCGGAACCCAACAAAACTCACATTTTCATCATGCCGGTTAGCAGAAAACGGTAGGTAAGCGAGAGTATGCTGTATATTCCAATGAAGACCAACAATTCGAACCATATCAGTCGATATACACTACCTTTCCATCTACGAGTGACTATTAGAAACGCCAAATAACTCACAAGAATAGAAGGCGCAAAAATGTTGAATAGGTAGTTGTGGCCACAATAGACGCGTAGGACACAGTCATCTTGCCTGATCGATTGTCAAATGCAAAGAACACCTTTAACCATTAACCTGGAAGCGAAGTTAAAAAGGTATTCTCTGCAGTTTCTATGTTGATATCGTGTTCACTGAAGAAATATCCGGTGTCATTGATTCATCGGCACCGCTTTGATTGTAACCGTTACAGTGAAAGCATCTCACAGAAAAAAATTAACTAATTACAGTGAGGAACGAATGTTACACCATTGAATGAAGTGAGTTATTCATACAGAGCTAGAACACCCGACGACATGAGCACAGATCTGATGCTTTACAACCGTTTTATCATATCAAATGATATGCCCTATTACTTCTAGGATTTAGTACACTAATGCAGGAATCGACAACGATGACCCAGAACTTTGGAATGCCGCAGAATTGCATATCTGAGGAAATCGGGTGTAACGACTAGCCGGACGACAACGGACCGCCATCTAACAACACTGGCGAATTCTACAATCAAACTTCTGACCATAAGTAGCAAACGCTGAACTAACCTAGCTAGTTCTGGTAGTAACAATGATGACCGTTTAAGAAACCGCGTAGTTCAGTGCATACAAATGTAAAGCAGACTGGCCAGGCAAATGTTCGCCATAATTAAACTATACTGAGTCACGGGATCAGTCGGCATCGTCCTCGCGGATAAGTGATCCCCAGTTCTCTTCTAAGCTTGTTAATCAGAAAACATGTGCATTGAGTGGTCAACCACAATCTTTTTTGCGGAAAGATGAACTATATATAATCCCTAGGAGCAGCACATTGCGGGATTGTCATTGAGGCTCAGTCGGAAAACACACGAGCCAGGGAACACTGACGATTTCGTTATCATTTCTATCCAATAAGCCATCAGATTACATTTAGTCTTTATTTAAACCAAGGCGCAAAAAAACCTTCATTTTTGAAATCTGCTCTTTAGAGGACAGTCAACCGACAATCCCACCAAGTGAAGTGAGATCCACATGCACAAAGTGGTGCAGAATACCTCTTTTGGGCTTACGTCGTAGTCCAGCTTAAATAATTGGTTTTTATCTCGCTCAAGTAAATTGAGTTCCTAGTATCTGATTTGGGAACTTATTCTCAGTTTAAACTTTATCAGCAACTGCATGTCACAGTTCATTATCTTCTTAGAATTTATTTAATCTAAAGCTAGTTTTAAATTGTTTTGAAGATCACACTAAAAGAACACAATGCTGCCGTTAGGTCGGAAGTATCTGGAGACTCCAAATGCTTAGATCGTAAAACAGTTTGCCTTGTGTGATGCAGTTTACTTGGCTCTACAATGCAAGTGCGGTCAGGGTAGTGAGATGTCTATCGAACCTTCAAAATGCGTCAGTCATATGATGACCCCATTAGAGCCAGATGGCAACACTTCATGTTTTTGTAGTGATTATGAACTGACACTTGAAAAATACTTATTGCAATCTACATGCTCAACTGAGCAATGCAAAAAACGCCGCCCATCAATTTTCAGAGGCTAACGCATCCGTTATTGATCAAAACAATGCACATTTACATAAACCCCCCAACCAATAATCTAATAAAATAACTACTGGTACTCTTTTCCGATCATTGAGACACAACACTTTGGGATTCGGATTTGGTGTTCCACAACCAGAATTTCAGAGTTTTCAGAACTAAAAAATCCAGGGCATTTATGGAATGCTAAGACCCTAAAGTGAAACGATCCAAGTATAAGACCCAGAATGGACCAATGGCAGAACTACGTGCCATTTGATGCGTCCCTCGACTGCAGGTAAGGGAACGGCTACCAAACTTGGTGATTAGCCGTGAATACGGTGGGATCATACTCATCGGATCGGCGATCGCGCGCAAGCATCAAAAATACAGATGAGGTGGTGGGCTTTTAATCGACAAGCATTATCTAAAAAAATACAAGCTTATTGGTGGCGCCGTGATGTGGAAAGTGTGGCTTATTAGTTATACAAGGCCATTGGTTCATGTTCTGTTTCAGCGACCCCGTAGAGTTTATCAGAAGGGAGGAACGAGCTAATCAACCGGTAATCTGATCATCTGGAACAACACTCCTCCTGTGCAGTTCGGGTATGTTTGCGCAAAGGCTGGGTGTGCAAACTGGAGTATAAAGGATTACTATGGACCGGGTGAGAGTAAAACGTCAGCTCGCAGAAGAACCACAGACGACAGATAAAAGACGATGTAAAGACGTTTGGAAGAGCTGACGTGAGTACTCAATTCTAAACTTGCGGCAGTCAATCCTGGGAAGAGGGAAAAAGTAATCTCAAACTAACCACCGGTGGCATACGAAGCGTAACGAATTATCTCCACCAGAAGCTGTGGTCGGAAGATGTACTATTCACTCAAGATGCCTAGCTCCACCCGAATGTCGTATGTTTTGAACAATCAGTCATCAGTTTTCAGTGGGTTTCGAAAAACTCCTACAGACATGTAGGTTTTACCTTTTGGTCAAAAGCTAGGAGCTGGGACCCCTAAGTAAGTAATCTAGATAGTATCTCGCCCGCTGAAAAAACACGGATCCGGGAGAATAATCAAAAATGCAGGATAATCAGGACCGCGCTGCCCATTGCATAGAGCGGGGTGGGTAGTGATAAGTATGCTACTGCTCAGAGTTCCCTCTTTTACTCAACCTGTCTCTTCTGTCTCCAACTCAATCCCTTTGCCCCTTCTGCCTACCAATAGTGTCCCCACTGATAACACGCCCGATACTCGCAATGGTTCACTGTCAAGTAGTGTAGTAAGTGGTTTTTTAATCTGCTAGTTCACAATTTTATCAAGCCTTGTCAGCCTCTGAATCTCGCTTCCTTCAATGTACGCACTTTAATGCAGGCTGGCCAACAAACGTGTTTGACTGTGACAGTGGACTCACTTTCGAATGATATCTGCTGCGTGAGTGAAACACGAATTCAGGATTCGGGTAAGGTAATTCAACTAACTGCGCCAAATGTCTCGTCAAGATAATCCTTTCACACTACAAGACACGAAACAGCTCAAGCTGTGGGTCAACGCGGTGTAGGAAGTCTTGAGTGAGAAGGCTGAAGCAACCCTTTTAGACTGGATCCCAGTCAGCAGTCGCTTGTGCGCCATGAGACTGCGGGGATCAGTGGGCGTCCGGAAGGATAGTAGTGTTAAGCGTAGTTTATTTGTTATCTCCGCATACGCTCCAACAGACTGCAACACTGACACGGAGGAAAACGAGTTTTCCGATGACCTCGTCACCCTGGTTCGGAAGAGCAAAGGCTCTGACA
>LUCM01008495.1:0-11231 GCA_008360955.1 Fasciolopsis buskii
CATATTCTTTTAGAAAATTAATAGCAGGAATGAAATCCGCGGCTCCAAAAACCTTGGAATGATCATCGACCATAACAGGTGTATGCAAGAAAGTATAGGGGATTCCACAACACTGGCATCCGCTTGCCTACATAAGGTCTATTTAAAAGTGAATTCTGTTCAAGCAAGACAATGTTCTAGGTCAGTAGTGACTTCTGAGGGAATCAACAGATATCGTTCTCTCAAGGAAACACCACAAATCAATAAGGAGTGCAGAAAGTGCAAACCGTTTTCTACCGGCAGACTGGTGTAAAAGATATGAGGTCAAAGCTCCTGGTTATTTCGTCATATTCTAGTTCAACGGCCCACAACGTGCTCCGGTATTTTAAACTATCACAGACTACTATTGTTGCAGGAGAATAAGTTGCCAAGTTTTCCGCTGATTTCATATTAAAAGTCAAATTTATTTTGCACCAAGCTTGCAGTGTTAAATTGGATAAAAACAAGTCTATTATCACAGATGGCTTATTTTCAAAGTTGGTAAATTTAGATGTAACTCGCACAGAACCTAGAGGTCTGTCCGATACTTCGGTTGTTTCAGTGAGTGCTTCTCACTCTAGTTCTTGCCTAACATCAATTACGTTTTTTTCATTTTGTTGCAGTGGATACTCTGATCATGTAACCCAAAAATGTCCATTCATAATAAACGGCCATCTAGGAAGTTAGCAAAATCGTATTATTCTTGTCCTAAAAAATTACAAATGTTCTGCTCCTGGTAACTGCGAGACTGGCATCGAAAATCGACTACCTAGGTTATGTTATTATAGCAACATAAATCTGAAAAATATTTTCTTAGTTTAACGATTTTCCGACGCACCATTGTCGAAGGGTGACACAGCTTACAGGTAGTTAAAATGACCGAGTCGCTGTTCTGGCGGCAATGGAGGAGTATAATCGAAGCATACAGTCTTAGTAAATTGAACGAATATAAATCAGGGTACGAATAAGACCGCACTGACTTGCGTAAATTCTCTCAAGTGGTTGATGACATCAAGCGGAAGTAGGTCGCGATGGATCAGACTACATAGTTTGGGGTTCTTCAACTGGCAACGCGCTAAGAATTGTCGACACCGTTCAACTTCTTCCTTGAATTGTACAACTTCTTGAATTGAGTCTTTCAACCGGTCGTTTAATTCGCATGCCAACTGGTTATTGATAAAAATTTGGCCAAAAAGAGAATGTAATAGACACAGAATTGATTCATATAGAAATTCGAACAGCTGATTTTTAATAAATCCTAAAATTGACAAACAGGCAAATTTTTGTGGTCAGTAAGTGTTGTGTCCATACCGCAAATGCTTCATCAGCCGAGATGACGCCATCAAGGCGTAGGTAGTGTCTCCTCTCTGAATATGCATTTGCACTAACCCCGATGTACGTTTGGCCTCAACCTTGAAAAACTGCCATGGTTACGACCTTGAACTACTGTCAATAACGTTGTAAGACATGTGGGGCCAGGGAACCTCCGAAGAGGGTTGCTGGCGTCCCAAACCACAATGCGCAGAAGTGCAAGGAAGAATTATAGTCAGAAGCCAAGTAGGTGACCAACAGCTTGCAACATTTGCACATTTAGAATCAAGATGATCAACTATCAAGACTGTTAAGACATGATCCTAGAAATGTTTTGCTGGGAGGGCTTTGAACTCCAAACGATGTTAAATTTGCTAATGCGTTCGCGCATGCTTCTGATTTCAGGAATTCGACACTCAGTCTTTGCAATATCTTTCAAATTCATAAACTTTCGTTTCAAACGTCGCCTAATTGTTGCCATACTCAGAAGCAAAGATTATTCAAAACTTTCAGCTGAGGTAGCAACAAAAACTGCAGCACGTTGGTGCAAGGTTAGTGGTTGAACCAACCTCGAACTTTTAACTTCAGCGGAGTTCCGTCAAGAATCCAATCTTCGCAATGGATCAGAAAGAGTTGATTTCATTGAGGCTGTTTTCCTGTATCCAGAATTACTTGCTGTTCATGTGCGTCAGTAGGTTACAAATTTGATCCATGTCGATGTTCGTATTAACTGAATTTCCGAAAAGTATCAAGGTTATCGAAGCCCCTTGAATGTCCTGTCTGAGAATGCTGTTAGAGGAAAGCATTCCCCAAGTTGAATGTCCTCCATTAGACGTCGAGAACGACCGAACTGAGCGAAAATTTAGGATAATTGACATACGAAGACGGGCAATCAAAGGTTGCAAATAGCGTTTGTGAAGACAAGTCACCATCATCGTTCAGCGTTAAACAGCAAGGCAAGCCTCAGCGACCACTGCCTTTTACCCAGAGTTACACGTTTATATAAAAAGAGTGAATATCCAACGGGAACAGGGAGTGGACCTACACAGGCGGCAAAAGATAAGATGCTGCGGCAGCCAACACACAAAACACAGTCTAACTGTACAAACGCACACTTTCAAGTATTCTGATTCGATAGAAAATGACAGCACGATCGCCACTGTTCACGGCTCACTGTCATATCCTTAAGTGTCTCCAGCCAGCTGGTTGACGAGTCTTTCGGATCCCAACCACGAAGGCGTGAGACACCTACTTTACCTATTTTCGCAGTACATGTTCTCATTCCACGTTGCCACGTCATCTGTTGGCCTCCACATGGCTTCTTCCATTCCTTAGGAGGAACACAAAATAAAGCACGGCATGGTAGACGAGTGTTCGTCATACGCAACACGTGACCCAACCAGCGTAGTCTACTGAGTTTCATACGCTGAAACAAGCTATTTTCACAAGTGGCACCCAATACCAGATTCCTAACCTCAATAATAATCACCCGGTCACTCCATCCAATCTTAGCCATACTACGTAAACATCGGTTGTCGATAACCTCCAACCGACGAACATCGCCCACACGCATACTCCACGTCTCGCAACCGTACAACAGAACTGAACGCACTGCAGCACAGTACACACGACCTTTCAACCTTAGTGAAATATCAGGCCGACGCCACAAGTGCTTCAATTCAGCGTAAGCTGCACGAGCCTTGGATATACGCATAATTACCTCCAATCCCGAGCTACCATCGTTCGACATGCAGCAACCAAGGCAGGTGAAGCAGTCCACAGTCGTTAGTTCTTCTCCATCCATTATCAAGTTCGGCGCTGCTGTCGTCCAGTCCTGTAACAGTAATTTACGCTTTGAAGGTGCAAAGCACATGCCGAACCGAGCAAACGATCTCGAGTGTTTATCTAGTGCCCGTTGTGCACGGTCCGAAGACTCGAACAGGCACACGACGTCGTCTGCGTAATCTAGGTCACACAGCTGCCCTCCACTTCCCAGTTCGACTCCTACATCCCAGAGATCTCCTAAAGCATCTTCCATCACCTCGTCCATGATGAAGGTGAACAGGAATGGAGAGATGGGACACCCTTGACGAACGCCACTACGCGTTTCGAATGAACTTGAAAGTACACCGTATACCCTAACGCGACCATAGGTAAGCGAGTACAATGCTCCCAACAGGTTCACAAACTTCGTTGGCAAACCCTTCCGGTGGAGAGCACCGAGTAGTGCTGGTCGATCCACGGAGTCGAAAGCACCTTTCAAGTCGAGGAAGACTACGATCGTAGGGCGCCGGTGCGTGTGGCGCGTTTCGAGTATCTGTCAAGGAGTGAATATCTGGTCGATGCAACCTCGACCTGGCCGAAATCCGGCTTGTTGTTCGCGGATATTACCCTCGCGAATCGGTGTCAAACGGCGTAGCATCTTCGAAGCTAAGACCTTAGTAACTGTCGGAATTAAACTAATCCCACGATGATTGCTGCAGTCACTCCGTGTACCCTTCTTCAAGATGGGTATAATCAGTGACTCACCCCACGATAGCGGGATATGCTCCTCGTTCCAAATATCACGAAGCAAGGAGGTAAGTGATTTCATCAGCACCTCTCCACCCAATTTGAAAAGAACTAAGGGAAGGTCGTCGGGACCGGCAGCTTTTCCCCTCTTCAGAAGCTGAATATTCGACTCCACTTCCACTTCCGTTGAGGGATCAAGTGACACCTCCCAAGGATTCACAGCTCCAGACGTCGGACTAGATACGACAGCGTATGGCCAGCTAAACTGATCCTTGAAATGTTCTGCCCAACGGTCCAGTCTTTCCTGTCTACCATGGATGAGCTCTCCATTTTATCGCACACGACTTCACCAACCGAAGTTCGCCGCCCACCGCTGTCGCGTATAAGTTCAAATAGTTTTTGACTGTTACCTGAAGCGGACGTCACTTCCATCTCTTCGGTTACCTTAACCCACCAGCTTTCGCGATCATTCTTAAGGTTTACCGTCAACTGATGCTGCAACTGTCGACACATCTTATTCACTTTCTTGCAGTTAGGCAGCTGGCGCTTTTGCTCCATTACGCTTAGCGACCCCAGCGATATCCAGTGTTTTGATGAATGCTAGATCTAAGACCACAGGCGAAATTTGCTGCCAAATGCATAGCCTGCCTAATTTGATCTCACAGATCGTCTACATTGTTGCTCGTCGAAGTTCTTAGTCCCTCGGATAGTTTCTGTTCGTAGCTGTTGCGAACAGCCGAATCAGACAAACGTTCGACAGCCAATCGGGTTTGTGACCTACGTCGATGGCCATTCAGCTGCAGCAGAAATCGCATTAAAACTAACGCATGGGCCGATTCGACGTACGTGGTCCAGTATGATCTACACTTCTGGACAGAACCGCACCAACGGTATCTAACTGCGATATGGTCAATCTGACTCAAAGTACCTGTCAAGATAGAGCGCCATGTCGCTGTGCGACGCGAACTGTGTCGGAAATTCGTACTAGATAGGAATAAATGATTATCTGCACAGAACTGGAGAAGTCTTTCCCCGTTGTCTGTTAGCTGTGCAGGCAAGGCGCATCGCCCACCTAAACAGGACTCCGATGCACTAAGTTTTCCAACTTGTGCATTAAAGTCATCTGCTACCACTACAATTTCAGAGCGTTTGCTCTTCCGAACAAGAATGACGAGGTTATCGTAAAACTCGTCTTTCTCCATATCACTGCTGCAGTCTGTTGGAGCGTATGCCCAGATAACAAATAAACTACGCTTGACACTACTATCCTTTCGGACGCCGACTGATCCCTGCAGTCTCATGGCACACAAGCGACTGTTGACTGGGATCCAGTCCAAAAGGGCTGCTTCAGCCTTCTCACTCAAGACTATTCCTACACCACGCCGACCCACAGCTTGAGCTGCTTCGTCTCCTGAAGTGCGAAGAAAATATCTTGACGAGACGTTTGGCGCAGTTAGTTGGATTACTCTACTCGAATCTCGAATTCTTGTTTTACTGACGCAGCAGACTTCAATCGAAAGTGAGTCCACTGTCGGAGCCAAACACACCTGTTGGCCAGCCTGCATTAAAGTGCACACATTGAAGGAACCCAGAGACAAAGGCTGACGAGGCTTGAGAAAATGTGAGCTAACAGACTGAAAACCACCTACTACACTACTTGACAACGAACCGTTGTGAGTATCGGGCGTGTTATCAATGGAGATACTATGGGTAGGCAGAAGGGGCAAACAGATTGGGTTTAAGACAGAAGAAACAGGTTGAATAAAAGAGAGGGTACAAGTGAGAAGGCTGGGTATGGAATTTCCGAAATAAGAAAGTGGCGCGAAATTTCCAACGTCACATAATAACATTTAACGTGTGATTTGAAAAAACGGCAAGTGGGCTAGTTGGCTTTATTTGAACTGTGATTGGCATCCCGGAATTGAATAAAGCATTGTCGCCTGCTTTCTCTTCTTTCACAATTTAGGGCTTATGTGGATGCAGTTAAGGAATTCAGTGAGAAAAGTGAACCAGAATTTGAAAGCTGTCAACTTATGTTTATCTAGCTACCTTTTACTTCTTGTTGTATTAGAGACCATGAAATACAAACCGAAATCACTTCGGGAGTTCCAATTTCATGATACATAGCAACGCTGCCAGTTCAAAGTCGCATCCATTGGAATCTTTTATCGTCTACTTGGATTCAGAAACCATTTTAGGGCATTAATAATACGAAACTACGGTCAAAGAGGGATTTCACTGGTAGGCATTGATGGCGTCACTTCGGCTGGTGGCGAAACAACAAGCTCGGCAACCATGAGGCTTCTTAAACCGTCAACTTGAGCTGCAAAATATATCGATATTCAAAGTCATTGGAAAACTGATAAAAACTATACATTCTTAAGAAACATCTATTACTTTCTATTGGTAATAAATCAGGCGATTCGATACTATTTACGAGAGGCTGTTCGGTGTGGTGAGCAACAAAGTTATTCCCCTTCATTGGCGATAACGGCATACTTGATTTTTACTCCGTTAAGACTGTGACAGATGGTATAAAAATACCTAAAACCAATTTGTTTTCTTGAATTCTATTATCAACAGTCTGCTATCTGAACGAAAGCCTGCTTCATTGGTCCTAGGTGCAAATACATTTATTTCTAAATATTCCCTAAGGATAAAGTAATCATGGCGTCCATTCTTTATTTAATCGGAATCTTGTAAAAGATCATCGCTAATCTGGTTTGAGCATCATTGTGGGGAAACTACCCCATGATCTTGCATTCATAATAAAAAATGGAATCGGCATGGCGCTAAGTGCAGCAATAAACTTAAAGGGGAAGTTTGCCTCAAGGTTTAGAAGAACAAGATCCGATCTGGTGAAGAATGGCGCGCTGAGTTGTTACTGAGGACCTAAAGTTTATTAAGCGTCCTGCTACTTTCCAGCATTGGGAGCGAATGGCAAATGCACAAGCACTTATTAAGATCTAAATGAAGTGAGGTGGGTTGTGTAGTATAGTGGCAGAAGTTTTCGTACAACTTCCGTGTTCTGAAGATAAACACTACTGTAAATTCGTCCTGTATGCTAATGAGATGATGCAAATTCTTGTGGATCTGGAATCTAAGACCTATGATAAAAAGACCGGAATAGATAATTGGAGGTTCACAGATTCGATGAAGCAGGAGCTAAATGAAGATAAAGTATTTGACTGTGTAGACGGAATTCCAAGGTGAATCAAGAAAACGGAAAATTTTGTGATTATGTGAAAAATCACAGCGACGTAGATAAGCCATAAGACTTCGGAAGATAGCAAGTGCGAGTTATTCAGCCGATTTCTGGACGCCGGATAAAACAGAGATGTGGGTAACTTATGCATTGCGTGTATCCCCACCTCCAGCTGGTTGGCCTTTAATACCTAATCAACGCAGTTCTGATAAGATATCTTGCAAAATGCATCACAGATACTCCTTTGCAATTGTTTTCTGTTTTCAGAGTCAACAGTTTGTCTCGGTATCTCGTGAAAGGAATTATGCATACTGTGTACTAATTCTGTGAATTCCAAAAGATCTCAAGCAAATACAACACAACACACTTAGCAAACAAAAAGTAACGAGTCCGTCTATAATTCGAAAAAATGACAGACATGTTATTTCAAAGATAAGATAGGTCAAAAAAAACACGACAAAATAAAATTGCACTCACATCTTCTTGGTCAAAATTAGCGGTTACTAACTTTTGGACGGTGTGTTTCAGATGTTTCAACCTGTAACTTGATTTGACTAAGTTGCCTTACCGATCAACAGTTGTTTTATTTTCTTCCACTGACACATTTACTAGGGGATTATTCATTTCTCCCAAATGTATGGTGGGTACATCAGGTTGACCAAGCATTTTCTATTTTAAACAGAGGAAGCGACCTGATTATGGAAATCTCAAACCGAAAGCGGCGTACGATCCGATGCAGCATCTGATCGAAAGAACATTCGTGGCTGAGGCTCAGGCGTGCGCAAGATAGGAGAGCAAATAATCTGGCATATAGAACCCCGATAGTTATTTTTATTTCCTAACAATTCACTATTCCGTGATACAACCGATCTGCAGCATTGATTGTCCTGAGTAGCTAACGTAATCAAAAACTGCACTCCACCGACCTGAATTGATGAGAAATCCGCCTACTTTGTAAACTACTGAAACAACGATGCACGAGCGAACTTACTGGACCACTAGTACTCTGCAAAATTAGGCTTTTTATCTTTAGAGTTTGAGGTAAATTATGTCTAAAAGGGAAAGTATCGCATGTGACTTGGAAGTCACATCAAAATATCAAAGACGTTGATTACTCAAGCCGCAAAATATCTGTTTCCTGACAGCCCCATGTAAGCTTTCTAAAAACTCAGTGTGCTTTGTTCTTTGTAAAGCCAAGCATCAGTGATTAATTTATGCGCAACAGATGCCTCATCTGAGTTGCTCGGAACAGAGGAAGCCAGAGAGAAATTAGGAGAACCGCTGCAAAGTGAGATAAATAACGAAGACAAATCGGACCAAATACGTTCACTATTCGAGGAAATGCTTTAAACTAATCGACGACAAACTTCTACAACAGCACTAGCACATGTCCAGCCGGATGTGCACAACTACATCTAATGCCAGCGTCCTGGAAGGAATGATAACACCGGCTGTAGGAAGCAAAATCCATTCAGGTATTTAGTCATTCAGGGTTTGAAACTGAGTTACCATTTCCTTTTCACTGATTACGTGAGGATTTTGGATGAGAGGATGAGTTTAAAACGTTTCACAGTTTCTTCTGCAATGAGCGAAAAAATGGGCAATGCTCTTATCTGGAATCTAACCCCGAACTGTTGCTCTGTTGAAACAAGCGGAATTCATTTCCACAGTTTTTAGGGCCTTAAGCTTGGCGTTTGGATGGCAGATGTTTCCTAAACAGTCGAGGTGACATCATCAGTCCGTGAGCAGTGACTTATTTGCCCAGTTACATTTACAGTAGTGCTGCTCTAGATTCAACCTTGACCTGTAGAGTAAGTTAGTCCTGAAAGTTGCTGTGGTCTTGACCTTGAATTAACAATGCCACTAATTTTAATAACGTTTACGCTTCCGATGGATTTTCAGAGTTGTTTTTGGAGAAGTTCACCATCCTCCGCCACTATTAAGTCGAGTGAAGTGAAGGGCACTGAGACATCGAAGGCGAATATAACCTTATTTTCTCCAATCTCTATAATTTAACTATGTCCAAAAAATGCTGGACAGCATTCGTAGAATTGTTTGATTCTTTTATCATGAGTTTCAGGCTAAAGTGTTTGTCGGAGCTACTGGGAATTTCACATTCTTAAATAACCATCAACAGCACCCAATGAAACGATTTGAGCTATTGATCAATCTCCGTATAATAATAATTTCTTTGAATCTGCTGTGTAAAAACGCATTTGGATGCAGCATGTGGAACCTCCTTATTTGCTTACTGTTTGCCATTTATTTTTGTATGAAGGCTCCTCGGGTGTGAAGAACCCCTTATTTCGCGGCATATATATATATATATATATATATATATATATATATATATATCACAGTGGTGCTTCTAGGGTCTCTTCAACGAAGAGTTTCCATGCTCACTTCTGACGATACAAATTACATTCTGGCGAGACACACAGATTCGTAGTGTAAAAGTATAATGAAGTCTGGACAGAGAATAGAATCGCATGCTTCGTACGCCTTTCACGGCTGGTTTGGAATCAAAGTTTAGCCATATTCCCCAGGCTGCCTAGTAAAGATCACCCAAAGTATTGAAGAAAACCAGGTAATCGACTCCGCTCTCTCAAGTTGGTGAAGACACCCCAGCCACGAGAAAGCAGTGCACGGAAATTCTTTGGTAGAAGCCGACTTCATGATGAATCGCTTCATACACAATTTCAGCTCTCCATTACAGTAACTGGTATGGTGGTAGAGCTCACTTGCCATTGAATATGAAAAAATGGTAAGAACGCGAAGTCAGTTATACGTGCCGAAAGTATTTCTGTTGATCGTAAAACTCACATTAGGAAAGACTACCCACTGTAGTCGAAACGTCGACACATTACATCCACCAAAAACATTGTTATTAACAGTATATCATTCAATATTTTTGTTCTCCATTAAAAAAATGTATTTAACGTTACATTCAAGCGAGTGGTAAAATTAAGCCCTTTATCCCACAGCTAATGCTGTACAAAAGAGGCAAGTAGACCAACGGCTGGATTAAAGAAAGTACTATGAACCTGACGGGAATGCTTTCCGTCACTTTAAATCCGCCTCGGAAAATGACTGCGATTTACCGGGGTCTCAGCCCTCTAGGGCATGAGGTAGAAACCCAAAGGTAATGTGCTTGTATTCTATCTTTTGGGACTTTCTCCATAACCGCTTTAAAAATCTCACATTTCCCCTGCGATATGCCTTGCTATTTTCCTTTCCATTACTGCCCAGGTGCGTTTGATAAGATCTCATACTTTCACGAAAGCATAGTTCTTGGTCTATGGAAAACATCGCTTTGCCGCATTTTTACCCACTATTTAGACCACGAGAAGTTGCTACCCGTCAAACAGTGCAGCAGCATTTGAGAATGGCTTACCATAAGTATTTCCTTTAAGTCATACCCAGCGTAAAGAAATCTAGCTGGCTGATAACCTGGTTTTGAATTAGCATCAACGGATTCTCTCACAAAGTCCAATTTTTGCTTTAACTCGCTTATGACTGGGCGTTGGAATAAAACGGAATTAACCTTAAGTTTGGCAACGGCTCGGGATCTCAGGTTCGAGGATACATTATTGAGTACTGCTTCGGAATGGAAGGCTTTGACAGGTGTGGATCACAATCGAAATCACGGATACATACGTTGAACCACCGGGTGAAAAAAATCGAAAGCTCATTTCCACTAGTGAAAGTGCTACCAGTAGCTCAAAGTTGGTAGAAATCACTACATCAAACCCAGATACATATGCAGTCACCAACAGGTTGTTCCGACAAGAAAACAATCATCACCATTGGCACACATTAACTTCACTGAAGGAAATCAAACCAAAAAGACCACGACAGTATTGGCAGTAAGGTACTACTACTAACTTGGCCACAACCTAATACATGCATAAGTGACGCGTTTCATCATCGTCATCAGCATCGTTCAGCGTTAAACAGCAAGGCAAGCCTCAGCGACCACTGCCTTTTACCCAGAGTTACACGTTTATATAAAAAGAGTGAATATCCAACGGGAACAGGGAGTGGACCTACACAGGCAGGAAAAGATAAGATGCTGCGGCAGCCAACACACAAAACACAGTCTAACTGTACAAACGCACACTTTCAAGTATTCTGATTCGATAGAAAATGATAATTCCTTGAAAATTACCACTGAGCACATTGAGAA
>LUCM01008496.1:0-54281 GCA_008360955.1 Fasciolopsis buskii
TCAGCAGAATTTTTACGCAGAGATCAGCCACAACTACGTGGTCCAGAAAAATTTGGCAAATTTATCTGACCAGGAAAAAGCTCTAAAGCTGATAAGCCTGCTACAAAAACACCCTAGTTGACTTAAAAAAACTAAAAGAGGACTCACAGCGAGGAGCGGTGTAACGCAGCCTCCTCCGAGCTGGGCTTTTTTATTACTGAAATCTCCACTTACAACCTGGGCACTACTTTGTCTTTGAAATCATTCCTTCACCTCGGGTAGCAGGCAGTCCCTATGAATTCACATTTCTTCCACCAAATTTTTGAATGCCAAAAATAACCACGGTTAACCATCCTTTGTTTGTCACTTCTGTTTTCTTTTTATTATCGGGATGTTCGCAACGTTATTTTTTGAGTCTTGCCTATTTTGTGGATTAGGAAAATGTGCATATGGAAAGGTTTCCTTCATTTGCTCGATGTTCACCAATACTACGACTTTTGCTGCCAATAGCACAGTAAGTTGACGTTCGTTTTATCTCAGTTTCTGCTAAAACTTCATATCAGTTTCGTCGTTTACATGTTTGCTTTTACCTTTCCTTCTCCAATCCAGGTTGTTGTTTGAATCACTTGGTCTCATTTATCTGCTTCTCAACAAAAGCTACAAAAATGTCGAATGCAAAACATGCCTTAAACAAACCCCAAAAATCTACTCAGTAAGAACTTAGGCATGAAGATAAGTCATGTCCAAACGGAACCAATCCAAAGTGCATGTTCTGATCCGTTTTCGTGAATGCATGTCTTGAATTGTAATTATGACGTTGCTGCTTGAGTGGTAATCCCGTGTGCATATTTAAGTTACACTGATATTTGCTTTCCGATCGATATCTTTTGCATTCCACTTCAACAGATCTGACGACCATGTTCACCAAAACACTAAAGTCAGTTAAGTGTTTCCGTTTATCACGTTGGATTCCTATTCCGGGAAGCGTATGCTCACGGCTGTTGCCAATGACTGTTCGTTAGGCAAACACCACGGCGCGTGTATTTACAAGTCTTCTGTCATGCTCACGTGCGCATCAACCTACTTCTTTATGAAAAGCCGTTCAGACTATGGCCTCATAAGCCGTTTACAATCTTGAAATTTTACATCGAGTCTCCGTGATGACACATTCTGTTTGACGGGATCTAAACAACAGATCTTCTGAACGCGTCGTGTTTTACCCTTCTACTCATTCGCCACCAAAGTTCAGAAACGCTTACCAACAGATAAAAATGCCATTTCATATATTTGTACCGCTGGCCGACATACGAAAATGTTAGTTAGGCGTTCTTGGTGCCTGTGGATCATGTCATCGCCGATGTGCATACGTTCAGTTGAGGAAGAAGTTGCAACGCAACGATGGCCTGTGCTTTTCCAACTCTCAGCCACGCTTACGGCTAGAGTCTATCAGCATTCGGCAAACGTCTTCCCACAAGGCCCTAAAAATAAGAATAAAAATATTTGCCTGCAAAATGACATCACCAAGTGAGAAAGTTTTCGACTGAGGATAAATCCATTGTTCTCTTTTTGACTAAATCCGCCGAAAAGCCCAAGTCTTTAAACCCTGAGTTCCACAGAGAATTCAGAACATCTTCCTTGAATTCTCGTGGCAAGGCTGTCAACGGTGAGCCTCGATCTGACATTTCAACTTCTGCTGAACCACCCGGCTTATGCCACCTCATCATCATCATCAATCTAAATACTCAACCGATTTCTACAGATTAGGCTGGACAAGCCAGCCTCCTACTCGGAAAGGTCACTCCGACAGACTTTTTACCCAGTGCCATATCCTATGGCCCCAAATTCTACGTCAAAATTATTGTTCCTTCACAGGCAAAGAGTTCAAAGTACTATGCTCAGTGTCTTCCCTCATATTTTGCTGTCTTCGGACGAAGTTCGATAACAATTTCGAATCCTATTTTCGCCACCAGTAGAGGAAACCTCTGCCTATCTCCGACACTTCGGATATCCACTGTCTCACCACAGACCTATCAATACGTATTTACAGGTTTTCCATTGCACTATTTTTTATATAAAATCTATGTAGCAACCTCCCTCACTCGAGCTTTCAAACTGATGTCTGACATTAGTGCATATGACATAGATGCTTGCGGTTCCACTTCAGGTGCACCTCAACTCTCTTTTGACTCCAACCATTACTACCTGACCTTAATACTTGCTACGATTGCAAGATTGCCCATGCACACCTGCCTTTAGTGCACCTCAGCCAACTGCAGTGCCGTCCCCGTAACTGTACTGTAACCCTACTCGGCCATCGCCTTCGAATATTTACCTACACTGTCAACCTCCCTCCTCACTCATCATCCTTGTATCTTCCAATTCGAGTGACTTTCACTCCGTTGCGTTACCCTAATCCTACGAAAATATGAGACGCTCTGCAGAGGAAATTGGGTCTAAACCTCATATTTTCTTTATGTTGACACTACGAAATCTCCCAGTCGATCTCCGACAAATCTGTTGTCTTAGTTTCGCCGCCGTGGAGGGCAGTAGGTTTTGTTGCATTTTTCCTCCTCTACTTCCCGATGGATTCAATCTCCATACTTCGCCTCAATCACCATTTCGTGGTTAAAATCACGTGATGCGTCAGAGTGGACGTTGTAAACCGTAACTTCTCTACCGTAAATATACTCAACCCAAGCTATATCTCCGTCTCTCCTACCCCAAACCATAATTGCCTATGGCCGTTAATCAATGCCCTTCATCCTAAACATTTGTCAAGTTTACCTTCATTCGAGTGTGCGGATCAAAATGTCCCCGGATTAATACACACCCGAGCAACCGGATTTGCTTACAGCATCAACCACCACCTCGATAATTTTGGGCTTTGGTATACAAACCCGTACTTTAAGTTCCGATCTGCTCGGGGGATTGATCACTTCCTGATCCACAAATGGGACGGAAGCAACAAAACAGCTTGTTTGTCTTCTTTTGGGAGTGACATGCTATGTTTGGACCCATTAGCACTGTTGTGGTAAACAGCACTGTAGCTCATAAGTTCATGTGCACCACTTTGTACTGGCTTCCTCTTGCTCCTTCCCGAAATTCTTCTAACAAATCCATACAAAAAGAACTCACGAATGGTCAGCATTTTTATTGGCATGTGATATGAACTGACGTTCACAATGCATATTGACACCCGAAGACAGCTGAAGACCGTCGTTTTTCATTAACCTCTATTTTCATCTGCGGAATTTGGCAATATACCGATGCTCCTGGTAACAGTTCTTCACTCGAGTCCACCAGACATTGACCCAATTTGACTCCGGTTCTCCTTCTTTTCCAACGCCACGTTCATCTCTAGACCCAGCCCAATTTATGAACGCGAAATTGCTCGAAACAAACCTCATGTATTAGTATTACGATGGCACAATACCCATCCTTTGTCGCCGCTCTCCTTGCTAAATCGGTCTGTGCCTTCTGAATTTGAGTTTTATACTACCTTTTTGATATCCAGTCTAGTTTTCGCTCATTTCCATTCCGTTATCGCATCCATACCGATACTCATCTCCACCCTATGACTCTCTTGACTATTGAGTATCCCGGCCAACGGGCGGCGACAGCCATTGCCCTGCAGCCATATTTTGCGCCCGCGATACGCACCTTTGTTGCATTCAAACAATATAACTTGCAGTGTAGGACTGGAATGCAACCACAGAAGAATCTTTGCGAACAATTACCTAGCCTTGATTTACAACCCCCTGCTCGGAAAACCACATTGCCTGTTATGATCCTGTGAGCGTAAACCACATTGCATTGTATGTTTGGTTTCCGTTTTCCATGTCTTCATTGTGCCTTCCTGACCTAATTTTAATGTTATCTTGCGCATGACTCTCGTATGTCGAAAGATATACAAAAACAAACAAGCCTCCCAAATCACTAGAGGTCGCTTTCACCCCCTGTCCCTTCGATTCACATAGTCCGTATTTCCATGTGTATCATCTATGTAAAAACTTGATCTTGCCTTGCGCATGCATCTCGCAATCGAGAAATATACATTATTATTATTATAAACGATCACTTCGTACTCCGACTATTGCGGTCCGGACTTGCTCTAGAACCTTACCACGTTTACCTCCTGCATGCACCTGAATTATTACAGTAGTGCCGGGTGCGGTTGGATCCACCGCTTTGGCCGGCACACGTCGTGGTAGCAGCTCGGCGTATTAACCGCAGTCATGTCCAATGTGGCCTCTAGATTCA
Organism: Fasciolopsis buskii; assembly: GCA_008360955.1. Lineage (NCBI taxonomy): Eukaryota > Metazoa > Platyhelminthes > Trematoda > Plagiorchiida > Fasciolidae > Fasciolopsis > Fasciolopsis buskii. The sequence continues at coordinate 4,240 of LUCM01008496.1, forward strand.
AGAGGACTTGTATTGGGGACCATAAACTTTCACCGGAGAATCATGCTGGTCAACGTCAACGTTCTGTTCCAGCGCGAAGCCAAAATATCTTTTTCATCCATATGGAGTAGTGCTCCCGTTGCGTCTAGACCGTGTGAAGTAATGGAGAAAACGGCAGTGTGATAGGTGTTCCAGCTAAGAGTGTATGGTGAGTGACGAAGAAAATATAAATAGGTAAATGAAGGACAGAAAAGTTTGGGAGCGAATAGAAACTGGGAAGACATATCCATGGTATCGATAGTTCTAGGAGTTGGACAGCGTAGGGCATGGTTGTGTGACAACGGTGGACCCACTCATAAAACTGCCCTAACTATTTCATTTCACAGAATTCAGAGAGGGTTAAACTCAGGTATTGTTTATGCTACACTAGTGTATTGTATTCTTTTGCGCTTTCGGATAGAGTGCCATTGGAAACAGTGGCTAACTGAAAATGCGAACGATGGGTTCGAGCTTGGGCCTTAGATGACCTGGTGAATGCGATCGAGTCAGGAGGTAAGATACCCGTTGTGGCTTTGGAGGATTCGAGAGTCAGTAGGTTGATAGAAATCCGAAGGGTTACTGCAACGGGTGAAACTAAAAGGGAAGGAAATCTTGAGTCCCGTGGTTAAAGGTTGTCAGGAGGGAGAAAGACGGAGTGTTTTTCGTCGTCAGTGGCTCAAAGAAGCACGGAAGAGGTTGGATGAGGTCCTTAGCTGGTGTAGTTAACGGATGACAAAATGGACTAGAGACAATATCGGATAAAGAAAATGGCGTCCAAGGGAATCTCAAGGGATTTGAATTTGATAAAATACCGCTGCAGAGGACGTGAGCTTACGTCCCTGGAATGTGTGTATGCGGCAGTGGATATGGGTTGGACACCTAGATCGCCGGGACTATGGATGCATGAGGAGCACCTAGTGCGTTAATACGCCAATAAGTTTAGGACAAAGGAAATAGTGGCTTATCAGGCGAACACGGGCAGTGTGGTGTTCTTTTTTGCAGGATCGGGTCTAAGCTGATGAGACGTAAACCCAATTTTGAAGGTGGCCATTTGCTTCACAGCTCGGTTTGCAAAGTATTTCCGTTTATTTCTTCCTAGGAGAAGAGCTTTTGAACCCACATGGGCGTACAGGCTAGTTCGGAATGTCCATCAATTCATGCATACCCGAATAACCGGATTTGCTAACAGCATCAACCACTATACCGATACTTCTGGGCCGTAGTACACACTGGTACTTTACCATTTTCAGCTGCTCGCGGGATTGATCGCTTCCTCATCTGTAGTTCGATTCTTTACCTTACAGACCAATATATTCTGCTTCACTCTAAGCAGCCACTGTGTACTCTGATTATGGCGGTCCGAAATGTCCTGAAAACCTAATGTCTGGCCTGTCCTACCTACACCATATCCGCATTAGCTCTTTCACTTACTGTGTACACCCGCTTCATCACAGTAGTGCGGGGTGCCTTCGGATCTACCACTTTGGCCGACGCACGTAATACTAGCAACTCGGCTATGGCGGCGTGCCGATGTAGCTAGGATGAAAAATCACGATTCCTGTGTTCACCCTTAACTGATGTTTGCAGGTTGGGTAGCTAGCATGCAGTCAGCCCCAGCCGGCAAAATTATTGAGGTAAACAGTCACGGTATTCACGTGCGTCCAACTGTACTGGCTTCTTCTTGATTCTCCCCAGAGCAATTCTCACCCAAACGTTGCAGATCGGACCCACGTTGAAAACTATTCATTGGTATCATGTATGAGCTGACCTTCGGCACCTATGCACCATTCTTCTCCTACTAATTAGCTGAGGCCCATCTTCTCTCATGGACCCTTTCTCGATGTGAAAACTCAGCGACATATTGCTGCTTCTGGCATCTGCTCTTCACGCGAGTGAACTTGACACTAACTCAATTGTGTCCGATTCTTCACCAGCAATTTGACAGATTCCTCTTCTCCTCCCCACCACAAATTTACCATTTGAACTAGTTGGTAATCCAAGTTTCTCACATCCACTTGCGCAAATGCAGTATGCTTGTGCGACCGCACGATTTCCATTCAATGCTGCCGCTCATTTTTGTCGCAGTATTTTTTGTCGTTCACTATTTGGCTCACCATTTTCAATCTCACGCCACTTCTGAAATACCCAGTGTGGTCCTTCAGGAAACTTAGAGTCCGTTTTATCCACCCTCCATTCATCTAGAGTATTGCTCTCTGGTCTGCTCTAACATGAGGCAGTGCGACAGAGTTGCGACTAAAAAACGTCCAGTGTGCATTTACCAAGCAGTTAATTGGTTACTGTACAAGCCTAAATTACAGGGAACGCTGTGATTCGCTGAAATTAGATCCTTTGTGGCTCCGATGCATAAGAGTAAACCTGGTACTCTTTAACAATATTATCACAGGGGACAAATGCGTCTCCGCACCTCGTGTTAGAAACCCACTGCCGTAATCCCTCCGAAATGCGGATACTATTATAAATCTCCCTGTCCCAGAGACTTCCTTTAGAGCCAAATTCTTTATTGATAGATATNGCGATGGAGACTGTCATAGGGAGAAGGTGGCTTTGTTGAAACCTTGGCAGTAGGCTTGGGATTTGGCCCATTAGGAGAAATCTGAACTGGCAGCGCACTGGTCAGAAGGGGAGCGCCCGATACAACTGGAGTCCCGCCAACTTGAGAAGCCGCGGTAGACTTTAGTGACCGTAATATATCTCTCTGGAACGGAGTTTTATCCGTAAAGATCTTGATATTTTTATAAGGCGTATGTTTAGCAATGTTCGCCTTGTTTGCTATAAACTCCTTAGCAGAAAGTTCATCACGAAATTGAAATAAAATTGGGCAGTTATTCTTGGGGGATTTTTTCCGGAGCCTAGAACACAGACAGGAGTGGTGAGTCATGCTACAAGCGTTGAGAATGGTAGACTGGACCAGTGGCAGTGGGAGGCGGTCGGGTACATTAAAGACAACGGCATTCTTCGCTTTCGCAATACGTTTGTGAGCTTCCTTAGTTACGGAGTCAAAAAAGCGTCCTGTGGCAGCCAAATTGCTGGCATTATTGTCATTGGAAGGGTCAATTAAGCTGACTAATGGGGACAGTTTCAATGACAGGTCCTCGATCTGTTGTACTTTGTTTTCTAGGTCCCTTAGTCTTTTCGAGACATCAAGGGTTATCGGACCAGAATGACTAAATACATCAATAAGCGGGACTGAGCATGTTTTAGTGGGAACCAGGGGTTTTAGGGGTTTTCTTAGCACTACGGTGCGGCGCTGACGTCGCTTTGGTTCGGCTGGTGAAGGCATCGTACGGGTCTTATAAATTGAAGGACGTCAGAAATGGCTATGAGAGGCTATAAACGTTTGGTAACAGACAACGTGATGGTGTCAAAAACTACGGGAGCGTAAAGGTGAGAAGGTAAATAGACAGGCCAATTGGTAAAATTGCCCTTAAAAGTAGATCGATAGACGAGTAGAATAAGTGGTTAGCAGCATAAAGACCTTTAGTATAGGTCCAGGCGGGAGATGAATATATGGCGGTCCAGGCTTGAGGCAAATATAGATAAAAAGGTCAGCGAGGAATGAGGTTAGAGGTTAATGGTCGAAAAGATTTAGGAAATATTTCGACGAGGAAAACGGTTCTACTTATGCTAAAAGTACTACAATAACACTCTAATAACACTCTAAATTGCAAAAGAAAACAGCGAGAACAACTCACAGCGAGGAACGGTGTACCGCAGTTATCACAGGGGACAAGCGTTCACCAAAGACAGTGATTTACTCAACTCGAGCCAGTGTGACACAAACCAAAATATTCAAGCGCCCTGGAATGCCTTGTTTGAAAGTTTTCATGAACGCAAACCAGTTTTAAGCGAAAACGACATCGTTCCGACATTGCATATAGACGGTCTGTCTATCGCGATTAAGTCCAATATTTATCCCATTCAAAAATAAAGTACTTCAACCTTTACACTCTGCTGACGAGGCTGGGTAAGCAGCCAAATTTCTGACAACGAATAACTCCCTAACCGGTTCACATCGAGCCGGTGATAGTCAAATATATGCCCGGACAGCACTTAACAAATGTCAGCGGTGCTTAGTAAATATTTAGCTTTTCTGCATAACCTGGTGAATAGGCACTCCTTCTCCACCGACCCGCCTATGTTCGCCTCTGCCAGCCCCTACCTTCTCCGTCATGGGTCCCCAACCATCCACAGGGAAATAGGCAAATCCTCTTTAAGGTCGCATTTCTTTCTTGTTGCTTATGCCAAAATTTGGAACAAACTTCCCACTATCATTCGGTGCATACAGAACCAATCCAGTTTTAAGGCTGCTTTAAATGCTTACCTAAGTGTCACACAGGTCCCTCAATTGACTAACACACCTATCTCGGAAGAGCGTGCCTTTGAGTCAGCCATGGATTTCTAAATACACATCCCGCCCCTGCTTTCCATAACACAATCTGAGGGCATAGGAGAACATAGTATACTAGCCTAATGTGGTCAACACCGAAGATTAACCCTCGCTGATCGCTGGGTGAATGGAATAGTCGTAACCATTTTAAGGGAGGACCTAACCCTGGCTCACCAGTGAGCCCAACGCTTCCAATCTGGCAGACGCGCAAATACCATGAATATGTCTTCCGCGCTTTCTCATTCACTCTCATATTTCTCGGAACTACCTGGGTCATTCTACCACATAAGTTCTTTATTATTAGCCAATCCTAGATCGGACCTTTTTATTGTGAAATATTGGTCCTTGCGGAGTTCATTGCTCCAACAGTCTAACATCGCCTTTAAAAACGAACTCCGGAAACTATTGACTGTTCAGATCATTATTCGCATATACGACCCCTATCTCTCAGAGACTCGAGCATACGAAGTTTGGTTAGGATTGTATGTTACTATAGTAAAGTACCCAAAACTTGGATCTCAGCCAACAACACTAAACAGTGCTGGATACCATGGCAGCTATAACCGCGATTAATCCTCCTTATATCGGTCTTCTTACCCCTGATTCCCTTCCCATAGATTTCTCTGCCCCTGATTTACTCTGCCAACATGAAGGATCCTGTCTTTATGCTGGGTATTGCTGGAACTAGTTTCTGTCTTCGTGGACATTTCATCAGAGAACACATTCGAGGTTCTTTTTAATCGTCCTACCCATTCAGATTGCGCCCTGGAAACCTGTTAATGCGAACCAGGTAAACTCCTTTTTCTTAAGTACCCAGCCGTTTCATTTATAAAAAGGAAAATCTGTCCACGTCACACAGACGGTGTGATTCGCTTATGCAACGCACAAGTCCGCATCAGTAAGTTTTAAGCAGCACTCATTAATGAAAGCAAGACAAGGCTTTGATGATGACGGAGCCCTACGTACAGGTTTAGGTTTAATGGCATAAACCACCATCCTCCATGTGACTGCTTATCCCCACTTTTGTTTCTTTAGTCCGTGCGAAAACCCAAATGAATGCAACAGGTTCGCTTCAGCACCTCCGGACGTGGGGAAAACAGACAGCCCGCAGCGTTTGCGATAAAAACAACGGTGATAATTAAGGTCAGGCGGGGAACTATGGAAGCACCTATATGGGCTCAACCATTCCTCTGTTAGAAAAAAAGAAAAAGTCTCTCCTGGATCACGTTGACCCCAGCAACCAACGTCCACTAGGGCTGCGAAGGAATGGGCCGCCTTCTACAATGGATGTGTATGCCATCAGCCTAGACCTGACCCTGCAAAATTGGACACCCCGCACCGTCTTTGTTTGATAGATAAGCGTTCGGCTAGTTTGCTGGACGGTCTGGGGAAGTAGCTCATCGGACTATCCACTTATGCTTCACCACCCACCCCTCTATTCTTCAACATGCCCCTGTTCCCCCAACCGCACACCTGGTACGTGTGCTGGCGTCTATAACAACTGCCGCCATTCTTCTTTCTTAATTATTCATGCAAGCTTACTGAAACTACTATGTGGTACAAGTTGCTATCGTCCTGCTCAAACACAAATTACCGATCCCGATATTCTCATGCTTCTCCCTTCTCTTCTTTCCACGATTTCTCGTATCAAATCTTGCCCTAGCATTCAGCCCACACTGCCATCCGCGAGCCATTACGTCATGTTCTTTCTTGGCAACTGGGATTAGTAAACTTCGTCGAAAGATCACATGATCAGTTATAACTGACTCCCCGTAGCATGTACACCGCGCCCGTAGTCCAGAAGAGTCCCACAAGCAGAACAAATGGTGACATTATTCCCTAACCATTGCGCTGGCCGTCCTATCAGACCACTGTAATCTGCATCTGCGAAGATGTCGGAAGATAAACGGGAACGCGTTTCAAATAAGGACCACAAAGTACAGGACTGACTGAGCCATATTCTCTATAGGAAGAAAGCAGCACGGTGTTTGTCGCACACGTCCCGTCAACGGAAACTACCCCCTGCGTGTTTCATGACAGCTGTCTGGTCCCTGTAATCTTCGTTAGAAACTGACTGTTATCACCGTTCCCATTTTTTTGTTTACTCACCTTAACACCAGCTGGAACAAATATCGGACTGCCCCCTCTGTGCGACTCTTCTCCAGGCTCGCCAATGACCACAGATGCAACATAAACTCTCGCCGAAGGCTCTACTTCATCCTTTACGTTGATTGCCTATCCGATGCTATCTGGACCTGACGCTCCAGTACCTGGCCGCGCAACCCTGAGACAAGCCAAGTCACGCTAATGACCCCCCTGGGTATCTCATCTCAGGTGGACCATCACGATTGTCCAAACAGTTGCTAACACTAATGAAATGCCGCGCACCCCCCCAACCTCCAAACCCGTACCGCCACGGAACACCATAATCTCCAACATTAATCAAGGATAACACAAGTCATTCATGGCAAGTGTATTTGAGGAGTGATTGTAAATCTTACACGTACCCGTCTACTTCCCACCACACATCATAATCCGCTCCCGGCCGCATAAGTCCAGTGACCATTTTTGTAAGTTTCATTGTCTCTCTGTCCACAATTTTTCGTATACTTTCGTCCCGTAAATTGTCTGATGCAGCCTTCCTGCTGTTTCATTTCAAGCATTATTTTGACTACTGAATGTTGTTGATTACCATTCTCTATCCACCTCATATGATATCCAGTGTGATTTCCACTCTCCATCCCGCTGCTACATCCATATTGATCTTCATTTTACCATATTACCCTCCTGATTTTTGATGGACCCGGCCACTTGACAACACCCACCATTTCTCCCCAGTCAAAGTATGCGCCGGCGATGCGCAACTTTGATGCATTTAAACATGGACTGACTCGCAGTGCGCCATTGATAGTCAGCCCCAAAAGTTTCGGCGATGGAGTACCTAGCTCTGCTTTAAAGCCCAAAAACTCGTGTTTAGCTTATCTTATTGCAAGTTATGCTCATGAGAGCACAGACACTGCATCTTCACAGCTAATTTTTTGTTGTACGATTTTCACCGCGTCATCTTTACGTAAATTTGATCTTGCCTTGCGCATGACTCGAATTTCGAGAAATATACCCATTATTATTATTATTATTATTATTATTATTATTATGAAAACTGATGGTGATGCCATTGCATTGGACGTTGCGATGACATTCTCTGTATCTTCTGACGACTCTCATTCCACCCAAGTGCTGTGTAAAGGCTGGTGTGAAAAACACAGTCTCTGCACTTAACCAGACTAACGTCCTCCAGCTCTGGATTGCATCTCTTTCAGATTCATTTAGTTTCCGCATCTCCTCCTCAATAAGAAACTTCTATCACTGCCCCAGTCCACAAAAACGCATCAAAGCAAGCACAATTAGTCACATTACTACCGCTTCTATCCCAGTTTTCTTGCCTGTTACGGAAATGATAATAAAAGGCAAGTTAAAAAATTGTTTATTAGACCCTGACCTAACACAGCACTCTTCTATGCAAAATACGTTGTATCACCATAAATGATTCTTTAAATTAAGTGCAAAGGCTGCCAAGGAAGGAATACCAATGACAGCCATTTTTTAGATAGCACGAAGGCGTTCAATGAAGATTAAAGCAGCCGTATCACAAAACGTTTGCTGGCCTAATTCATTCTCTATTTTACCTAAAGATTGCAGGGGGCGAGTATAAACAGTACACTAACGGGGTTATTCAAGGAAGCAAACCATGCCTCCTGCGATTTACTCTGCATTAGCTACATCCTTCACAACACTAGACACTATATTCCCTTTCTAATTTAAGGCTTTTATATATGCTTCATCACCTTGATCTCAGCACCAGCATAAACAGCGTAAAAAGAATCTGCCCCTTGAGTTGCAGCATGTAAGTTAATCGACGCCATTCGCAATCTACAAAGACGGCAAAGTGCGGACAAATGAAGTCTTTACAAGAATTTTTGGAATTAACGAAAAATTCACCCTTCCCTTCACAAGATCGTGGGCTTGGTGTTCCGTTGCTCCGGCAGGTTCAACGTCCGGGAACAGATCTTGATTCAAGATGCAGAGACTGGAAGTACAAAGTGGGTCAATGAACGGAACGTTTGGAACCCTAAAAGGCAAGCCGTTTATATTTTAAAACAAAGTAAGATCTATCCTGGATTACTTATCCCTTCTATATTGCAACAGATGACAATGCGACAAAACTCAGGTTTTGGATATTCAACGAAAGATCACAAATGGCTTCTGGAGTACTGCTGTTAGGTAAACTGCGTCAGGTTATTCAGTAAACTGTACCTTGATACCTCATGGCTGCAAAGAATCCAAAACCTTTTATTTTTTATAAGACTTTTGGCAAATCAGTGTACCTCAACCTAGCAGTGTTTATCCTTATGCCCGCGACGCATCGAATTATCTGTCTCAGTCTCCCTGCAGACGATAGCATTCAAGAACGCCGTCTTTACCCGGAACTACTCTTCGCTACTGAACAAGCAATCTTAATATAAGGTTGATTTCTTCCAATTGCGTTACCTTTGCATTGAGACTAGAAATCCAAAAGCCTCAGAAAATTTATGGATGTTGCATTCTTACATTTCAAAAGAAACATGCAATAACTCAGGCATAGGATAATGATTGTAAATCAACTTCGCACGAAAAACTGACTGGCCTAGTCTGAACTCGGCCTAGGCTCCGGGGTCTTGTTACTTGCATTCTTACCGTTTCCCATATACGTGCACACGTGGCAGTGCGCAGGATAAGACTGGTCAATCATTCACAACCTGCGATCAATGGAACACCGCTAAAGCAAGTTCCGCCTTCTACATGATATTCTCTAATAGGTAGCCACATGGTATTAAAGTGGACATCTGACTCTCACCTGCTACCAAGCCAAAACTTAGTATCACCGCCAAATCCCTCCCTCTTGACGTTTACGAAAATTAGCCATCTCATCATTGGATACATTCTTGCATGGGTAGTATATTATTTCCCGCTTTTATCGTAAAGCTTATCAAGACCTTTAGCCAGAATGCCTTCAGGTGGGCTTGCTTCCATTCCTGTCTCCCGAAGACTCCATTATCAGGGTTCATATTAATTATAGCATGATTCTACCCAGTATGACAAAAACAAAAATGGTATAGTTCTTTAGCATTACCGTGGTACATGCTTTGTGTATGGAAGTGAGTTCTAGCGCAGAAGGGAAAAGAAAACCCACAAGGTAGAACAAATACCAATATAACTGTTAAGGCCACATTTGGCTAAAATATTATCATTGTCGTTGAGTGTTGAGCGGTAAACTGAGTCAATTTCGGCCATTCACTTCTGCCACGAAAGCGGTAGGGCGCAAAATGCATGCAACACGCCGGCCTCTGAGACCAGGTAAAGCTTCTTAGCCAGACGTAGCCTCGGCACAAAATGAGGGTGACGGAAAAACAATAGCGATGGTTTATTACAGAAAAAATGACGGGCATCGAGTCTTTCACAGTGAACGATTTAGCGGCTCTTCCTATTCCTATGTCTTCCTTGCAACCCCTAGAATGTCCTTACGAATCTTCGAAGATTCTGAACACCCAATATCTCACAACCACATCAGTCCATGGTAGCATCTGCAAAACCATCGCAAACAGTTTCACAAAGACTTCTTCAGGCAGAATCAAATGCAAAATAATGCTTTGTAAAATGGCCATCTTTGATGTATATACCACATATATGTAATACGCTTGCCGCGGGAAAATGATCGTCGATAATCTGCACACACATAACAGTCCGAAGCCACCAACCCACCAACCAATGCCCGCTTGAGTCACAATCCAGTTACAGCATCCGAAGGCAGCGAAACTTACTGAAAAGCGGCAAATATCGCAGCTCGTAACTATCGTTATATGCACATCCCAAACAGGAATGATTTACCAACGACGACAGAGGATTAATCAATTTAATGACGCTGGCGACAAATGAAAATATATTTGAAGTGATTTTGAGTCTGTAAGTAAACTGAGACAGACAAAACCGCCGCACAGGAGACTGAAAACTATATTTTAATGCTTGACCTCCATGGAAGGGCGAGCAAAATACTAGTTGGGAATTAAGAGAATGGCAAAATAGTGTGATATGTCAAGTATTTACTAGTATTTGGCAGGTGGGACTGCTCACAATGCAGAAGACTTATTTGATCGATCGTAGAAAAGGAAAGCAGATGAGGTTTACTGCGGGTTAGTTTGACTGCGCAGAACTTCAGACGGAGATGTCAGTACAGGAGGATTTGGAGAAAAACTCGTATTCACGCGATAACGGAAACCAGGAAACCAGGAAATGTTTGGTAAAGGAAAATGTCGCAACTTCACAAGAAATAATAACGGCTCAAAACGGGAGGTATGCTTGCAATCAAAAATGGAGAAAAGCGCATAAGTATAAGCAGAATGCCCTAGGACTTCGGACGCAAACAAGGTTTTCTTACTCGACCTTGTTTCATAAGACTACGTGAGAGAAACCTCGGTGAGAAGTAGGAAAGAGTCGGTATACCGTACTTAAGCGGACCAAGAATGCTGTCGACGAAGCTGACCAAGTGCTGGACACCCAGTATAAAAAACGCCATTAGGTGAATACAAGAGGTTTGCTCCCCCATCCTAGTTGTACCTCTTTATTTCTATAGCTGAGATTTCTGTCTTGACCATAGAGATGAACCTGAAAGCACCATGCAGCCAGGGACTATCCCGTAAGTGCAGTGGAGTTCGGAGGATTAATTGGGTACATCGAAGGGGCGATGAACAATTCAACGTAGACCAGATCTCGCCGGATAAACTAGATGTAAAACGTACGTTTCACAAATGGAGACATCTCATTTGTGTTGCACCTGCAGAGAGAGCAAAATTTCTTAATGAAATAGCTTTGTGCACCATTAGAAATCTATTTGTTTTCCGCTGAAATTTGGCCAAAGATTCGGAGGAAAAATGCTAATAGGTAACCCATCTCACAATCTGCTGTAAATCATTGTTGAAAATGCAGTCCTAAGAGATGATTTATACTGAGAGCAGGCGAAGAAGATAATCAGGTTGGAATGATTATTACCGTTCGGTTTAAGGGAGGCGGGAGAATATACCCGCTGACATTGATTCTTTTCAGTAGCGAAGATCGGCATATTGGAAGTAGTGAGTGCCGAATTCCGAGAAGGATGGAACGTGGATCCTGTAGGCTCCAAGTTTTCGCTTTTAAATTTAAGGCAACAAAATAAGAGACTGACTCTATGTTTGAGCCTTAATAACTGATGAGAAGCCTTCTTGAGGTAATTGACACGGAAGTCTAACCCAAATTCTTTTGCTGGACATTTAATAGTGATTATGGTTACCCAAGATGAAAGTGCCAGGGGTAAGGAATAACTGATCGGAAGTACTGCGTTTTTGTTGCAAAACATTTCATCAACCAAGATGGGCACCATCATTTGAGAGAACTCAGGTCATTTTGTAGGTGGATCTGGGAGACAGATTGTTCAAAGTATGGCGATATAATTGGTAAAGAGGAATAAGGTGCTGTGGCGTACAGAAATAGAAATGCCGCTGACATGCATGATAAAATTCGAAAGTCTCAAAACACTGCCAGGAAGTGGTCGCAAGTTATAGGTTAGGTAGCTGGCAGATGGTCACCGACTCTAACGTTCTGCGGGAGCCCCATTGGATAAACTGAAAACCAGAAAAGAAAGAGCTCGGTGATTCCAAAGAAGCAAACTCTGGAGATAAAGTGGTTATGAAGTGCGCAGTCGACCGCCTTTATCAAATGAGGGTAGGCAATAATAGTTTGCCGGTAGCCGTCGCAGGACAAACTAAAATCATGGCTAAGGACCAATTGGAAATTGGCGCAGGATTTCAGTTCAATAACGCTGCGTTCATTGTAATGAAGAAGATCGTTTTAGAGAAGATAATCTCCTGTTTAAGACCTCACTATCCTGATTTTGCAACCCTCCATACTGTGGTTTACCGGTTGATGGATTTTGGGTCTTGGTGAGGGGCCCTTATCTTTGAATAATGGCATATTGACGGAAGTCTTCCACTCAGATGATAACCAACTGCTTTCCAGTGCTGAGGTGAACAGGCTTTAAAGGAGGGAGATATCCGGGCCAATTAGGCCAATAAGAGCTTGGAAGGAGGCCTGCGGGTCCGAAACGGGTGGGGTTTAGTGTGGTGATGAGGTTGCTAGTGGAAGCCTCAAAAATTCAATGGTGGAAAATGTGGACTTATCAGGGGAGGTTTAAAAAGATAAAATTGACGGTTTTCTGGGCAACAAGAAGAGTGGCCGTTAGGTGGCGATGCGGTGACTCCTCGGGTGTTGGTCTCTGGCAGCCCGGAGATTATGAAATTTGGCAACTCCTAAGGATTGCAGTCGAAAACCACCGACGGCAGTCTGTCAGTGCCCCCTGCCTAATTTAGTTGGTGGAGCCTACTTATTCGCTGGGTTACCAAGTGATTTTTTTGAAAAGGCTGAGGAAATCATTTGTTCAGTGACCGCATAGGATGAAGGTCTAGGGTTAGCTAAAACTTCTTCTGACGCGCAATGCTTTTGCGCTCCATGGCTATAAGCCAATGGATTATCAACTTCGGGTGTTCATTGCCAGACGAGTTGAGGCTGTGTGGTCCTGAAGAATAGTTAAGTATTTTATAGGAAGTTTTGACACGGAGCTAGGTGTGCGGGAAAGCAAAAGACGAAGCAGTACGCATCTGTAGTCGCTCCGCCTAATGTTTTCCGGTATATCATTCAATAACAAGTCGAACATGCTTTCGCCCTTCGTAGTTTTCCGAAAATGCTATAAACATGTGCCAAAGCCTACGCAAATTCTAAAGTTCAGGATAGCATTGGGAAACGAGTTTGGTAACCAGCGGTTTCTGGGAAGTTTGAAGCAGTTGGCTAAAGTTTTAGCTGGCAATGGACGGTCTAGTGTAAACTGGAACGAGTTAACGGTGGAGTCTTTGCATCGAGGGGCTCCTCTGGGGGTGACGCCGTTGCGGCAGTAAGTATCTCCAGATCTTAGACTGATAGTGATGACCAAAGTGATTCTAAATTGTTGCAGTGCTGGAAGTGACCAGTGGTGTCAGCGGGGCGTCCTTCTCCCTGCCTATAGCAGAGAGGCTCGAAAAGACTTGGTGCCTAGCCAGGAAGTACTGATCAACAGGAAAAGACTTCGACAATCGTGTTTTGATTACCAAAATTGCTGCACGTTGATGGCAGTGCAAGGGATCTCATATAACCTACTTCGGTCGCCAAAGACTTGGCGTTAATGAATAGGTCGAACGTTTTTTTATGAGTATGCGGGCCTTACACAAAATGGAAATTCTTTCAATCTAACCGAAACCAAGTTTGGCATGACATAAATCACCACGCAGTGAATGTGCAAAAGGCTGTCCCTGCTCGGTCTCGTTCTAACGAGGTATTTATGCTCCACTTCAAGTGGCGCCTAAAAGTCACATCACCGATTCCGCCAGCCCTTAGCAATAGCCAAGGTTCTCCCACTACATCCATCCTCAATGTAATGTGGGTTTTTACTTGACATTCACTTTTCGGCTTCGGCCCCAGCCCGATAACCGCCCATCGCTAACTTTGGCATGCACCCAAAACAACTACAACGAGTCACACCGTTCCTGCTTAGAATGCAGTTTCCTGAGCCTTTCACATTTTGAAACCATATCGCTCCATTGGCTCTGTCTCGACCCATAAGTTTATCTTAAGAGCAACGGCGGATCAAATGAGACATTTTCGCATCCCATCTTCTAAAAAATGTCGATAATGAGGATTTCCTAAAGCCCTACAAGAAAGCAGCCACCATGCTTATTTTAAAGAAAAACGGCATCTTCCTTTCAGCAGTCGCAAGAGGCGATAAAGGCATCCTGAAGGGTGTTCTGCTCTGACACCTGTGATTCAATAAGTCCTCTTCATCGACTTCGTCAAGGCCTTCTACAGGGGTTCTACATTCTCTTCTTTTCCTCGTGTTCTGAAACTATGGTGTCTTGGTGCTATACCAGAAATTCTCTACAGCTTCCTGACTGGACGAACCTTCGGGATGAAGATTCGCGTCGCCTCCCCTTAACCAGCGTCAGTCACCGCAACCGTACCACAAGATTTGTTGCTGGGCCTCTTTCACTTTTGTATGCATCAACAAACGCTTCCAAACAATTGGCCTTATTATTGCCTTGTATAATAGCTACATAACCATCCGGAGCCCCGATTCAGATCTTATGCAGTCAGTCAACGAAATGCAGCAGTCTGAGGATCGGACTCTTCCTGTCAACGGCGACAAATAGGACGACGGGACCCTAGAAAAGGCAGATGAGCACAGTATCTGATAACAGGCTGCCGCCTTGGCTGGAGTAAGTTGTCAAAAGCTCTTGCTTTTGGTTAGACAGTGCTCTTAATTTTTTCCACCGTCATTAGCTGCCGCTGGGGTGTTTTTTCGCCTTTTAAACCCGACCCTCAGAGCCCCAGTAGGCATATCAAATGAAAACTTCCCGAAGACATACGAGTCCACTATTCGGCTCCTCCTAGATTATGGGAGCCCTATAATAGACACTGGCCCGCTGAGATTAGAAAGCACTGGAAGTGGTTCAGATGGCCTCCAGGGAAATCGTCTTGGCGTTCGCCCAATTGCCTTCTTTTTGTTTTTTAAGGGTCATCTGCTATCCTTTTGACCTAGTGCGCACTCAGGGAGATCTGCTTCTTACTTACGACCACTTCTCACCAAGCCAACGAGAGAGATACTTTGGCCCCTGCTCCCAGGCGCGGACGCACACGCGGTGGTCTAACTGAAACGTTCAGCGCAGTAAAGAATCTCAAGCACAGACGTGAGGGAATGATCACATATTTACCAGACAGGATCACCAGGCAGCATAGCCTGAGACCGCAGCGCACACACATGGCTTCAAATAGGTGCTAAGTTCTTCACCATTAGGGTAGTTCCACTATGATATTGTTTGCCAGAACGTGGTTAATAGCAATATTGGTGATGGATTTAAAGAGGCTCTGGGTGCATGTTGGATACCAGCATACCCAGAGCTTGGAAAGTAGGATTCGGGTGCGGCCATAATAAATGATCCTGTGGGCTTGGCATTCCATCGGATAATCTTTTATTTTCAAAAGCAAAGGAACATGCAGTGTTGGAAAGTGTAGACACAGGCCGACAACACACCAATCCGAAATCCCGAGTGGGTGGGGATCGAATACTTGTCCCCCCTGCTCAGGACTTAGCGCCAATGTTACTTTTTGTTTCCCCACCTTTACTTTTCACTTGAATTGGTGCCACTAAAACGCCAGTGACAGTGCGAGGATGACACAAGCAGGAGTGGATATCAAAATTTGCACATCAATTGGGCTAGTACCTTCCTGTGGCGGGGTGCCCGACTAATAATGGATGGTCTAGTACACAGGGGATCAAAATTAAGCTTTGGCACCACGTACATGTACTGATGTGCCCGATCTGCTTTTAGCTCCCAAACGCGAAGGGCCTCCATATGTATCCACTGAAGACCAAATGGCATAGAGGTGGAGGGTTGTTTACTGATACCGGCACCGAAGCAGCTATTTACGGAAGCCAATCAGCTGGAAATAGCCACGGACTTTAATCGTCCCGGGATGGAATGGGATATGGGAACCTTCTCACGCAGCACGGCGGGGACGTGTTCATACAACGAGTGAAGGACGGGGCTCTAACTCAGCATATGACGGAAAACACGAGGTTTGGGTCAGGCTGACAGCAATCACTCTCCCCCCGGTTATCTTTAAGGATGAAAATGACGTCCCGAACTTAAGTTGCCTCGGTGCTAGGCAACGGCCATCGTCCAATGATTGCTTCCACCTTTGTACTTGGACAGGACAATGCCCCTGGAAAACTGCTCAGGAATTCTGGAAAGATTAAAGTAGATAAAATGGAAACCTGCGCAGACACACTGACCTGGGGTACTGGTGACGCGAGTGCGGAAACGGAAGTGATCTAGCAAAATATCAAGAAAAACGTCCAGGAGCTCCGGGAAGAATTTCCCCAACTAGAGGGGAAAAAGTGGAAAAATACAAATTGATAGACTCCCGGCCGTAAGGAGCTCAAAAGTAAACAGAGGCAGAGGCCGGAGGAAACGCACATCCTTACAAACTGAAGGGACCTGGTGGGAGTACGCAAAGTATAGAAACCAGGCGATAAGGGCACCCAGATCAGCGAGGAGCAATTTTCGTCCAACCCTGGAAGTAGAGGTGAAAACTAACTCTAAAATATATCGGGGGTGAGTGTGATCTAATGGGGCAATTAGAAACGATGTGGATTGAATGAAGATAATTAAGGGTACTAGCGAAACCAGTTTCCAGAGCAAACACTTCTCAAACATGCACCTGGCGGATATGGGTCAGCAAATGGCAGTTGACTATCTGCTTGGTACAACCAGGGCCACTCAGCTAGAAGTCACAATGGACGACGGGTAAAGGTTGATGGGAGGGTTAAACAAATGAGGAGGATCGGACGAGCTTCAACTGGCTATCACAAAACCGCTGGCCGCTTCAGTGAGTGGACTAATTTGTGCTACCTTCCGGGCTTCGATGGGCCGGGATAGACCACCATTGGAATAGAGATTAGCGGTGTCTTAGCCCCAAAAGCAGGCGGAATACTGCCGACCCGTGAGCATCTTTTGTGACCCCTAAAAACGTATTGAGGGACCGGTAGGGAAACACTTAAGTGCTTGATGAAATACTCACGCTTGTTCAGGGCACAGAATGGATTCACTAAGAGTCGACCGTGTATCTTGAGCCTTCTAGGTTTTTGAGACGAGGTCGCGGCGGGACTGAATGAGAGGGAAGCTGTAGACGTGTGCTAGTTAAATTTCAGAGAGACATCTGTTTCAATGAACCATGGAATGCGGGTGCACGAGTTCCTGTCTTTCCGGGTCAGAGGCCCGTTATCAATTTGGATCTGGGATTCCCTGAAAAATAGAATCTTCCGAGGCAGAGCTGGAAACAGGAGTTCAAGGCAATTTGGGGCTTACAATGAAGTGCCTCAAGGGTCATTTCTTGGGCCGTTCCTATTCCTTCTCCGCATAAGCTACCTTGTGACACGGTTAGGACTAGAATGATTCATTTCGCGAACACTATGGGGTTCTTTGGAGCTAGTGATCCGTTGGGACTTAAAGGTGACAAGAAAAGAACAACTTTGGTCTGGAGAGTAAAATATGCAGCTAAGCGATAGCAAAAGTCACTTGCTATCAACTGCCTCAGAAAGACTGACTGTAGCGGGCAGAATGAAAAGTTTTCAACTGGCACGGTTCAAAGGAATTAGGTCAAAGGTATAGCCATGACGGCAGTGTGCTAGGGGGCACAAAGCTGTTGTCCGAGATGCGACAGAAAGCCCCTCTGGTTGCGGTCCGCAATATACTGTAAGAAAAGGGAGGTAGTCATCCCTCTGTAGAAGGCGACGGTCGGCCACATTTACAGTACTGCATTCGAGTATGGGCACTATCCCTAAGAATGACGTGGCTTGCCTCAGGAACGTTCATTGGCTGGCTGCTAGAATGGCTGACGGTGGAAAAGGCAAGTAGTACGCCGGAAAGCTGACTGACGTAAACTTGTACTCGAAGTAAGAGCGTCTGCTCAGGCGCTATAAAAAAGAAACACTTAGGATGATGAGAGATTTGACGGGGTAGGCCCTGAATACACTTTGAGGCAAGCTACGGGGATAGAGTGCGAATCACGCGTGCGACGTGGGAAGACTGGTCTGAGTTAGATGCGCGTGCAAACTTTTTCTGCAACATGGTGGTCGGGGCTTCGAACAAGCTTTCATCAGAAGTAATGAGTGCTGATGATGTCAAGGTCTTTGAAACGTTTCGAAACAGACGGAGTGGCGAGAGTAAGTCAGAATGATTTTGCGAATTAATGGAACTCAAGGGTGAAAATAGGTCTCCATTTCCATCTAATTCAGCTGATACGGGACTCCTCCGGCAAACTAAATCCGAATTGCGAAACGAAACTTGCAACGATTGTTGCTAAATACTAAGCCTACACCGAAAGAACCCTGAACGCTCCGTTTAACGGTAGGGTCACCACCGTCCCGTGCAACTAAACTGCAGGTGGTCGAGTTGGAATTATTGCGCTAATTCGAAGGTGAGGTAGGTATTGACGACTTGTCCGATCCCGCGAAACGGCGATGTTTTTCGGGCGTTCAAATTGTGGAACACCATTTGTTCACCCGCGGCAATCCTTTATGCCCAAAACTGTCCACCGCGCAATAACTGGTTGCGTTAGCAGCTAAATGCCTAATGGTGACGATTTGGCAAAGCTGTAAAACAGTGATGAATGTGAGGGCTCTGTAATAGGTGAAAAATATAGATATTATTTCGCTCAGAAAAATAAAAAGTCGACAAAACCTGACAGATCGTGAAATGCACTGGCAGTCAGGGTGAAAATGACATTTTCTTGTATCCCTTTTTTCTGTTTGGCCCGTAATCGTATTATATTTATGTAAGTATATGCATAATAGAAGTATAAGGGGCGAATTGGCAATCGCAAACAATAAGAGAAAGGGGAGGAAGAAACATGAAATTCATGAAATATGTAAACTTCCACTTCCCCAGTTGTCAACCTAAGCGCGTAGTTCGCCAGTCGGATGAAAATTATACGCCCATATACCAAATTAGGTCAGTAAAATAATACGTCCTTCACCATGAATGCAAATACCGGTATACATGGCAACATGGTTGTTATCTTAGGGCTGCATACATACGCGGAATGTTTACCCGACAAACTGTTTGAGAGTGTTCAAGGGTAAAATAATCGCCCCTGGGAGAACGTATACGGCTCTACATACGCCCATGCATAGGTTACTTTCTATAATTGGCAAGGCAATGTATTTGTTAACTTACGCACGGAAAAATGTAGGCACCCACTGATGGTCACAGGTTAATCTCTAACCCATCTCTCTGTAAGTAGGTATATGCGGATAAAGATACCTGTAAATATCTCTAGGTCAATCCAAGCGTATACATTTGGAAACATTGATTTCTTACATTTCCGTGCGTACGGTTGGCTAGGTGAACTGAATGCCGGTAAACGAGTTCCAACTTTTTTTCGGAACGGCCCAAAATTCCACCGTTGTTGCGCACATGAAAGAAGACACAATTACCAACAATCCAATGCATAAAATGGAGCCATCATTGGAATAATTGATCCTGGAAGTCGGTGCTGGTAGTCATATAGTGGTGGCCCCAATATGGCCTTGGTGGTGTTCACGTCAATCCCGTCTCTATGCAGTTTCTCGCGCACTTCATTTGCTGTGGGCCTCAGGGTCCTCTTCTTTCGCACCATGTGGTCTTGGGCTCTTCAGGTCTACCTGAAATGGAAATAGGAAATGTAAATGAAGTGCCCTCTTTACTTTATTTAGAGCCATAACATGCATGGAAATGCTACTTACCCTTGGCAGATAGGCAGCGCACACAGATGCACAGCTCCTGTACCATGTAGTTGCAGGGTGGAAGAAAACCTGACGTTAGCAAAAATCGCACTTCATTCATTCCAGTGCTCTACCAAAACCCACAGGGGGCTGTTTCTGTCTGCATACGCCGCGATTTTCCTGTTTAGTTGGCGTAGGTGGTGCGCTGACTGTATACGTCTCTTAGTCCCCGGCATTTAGTAAGCAGCAGACTTGCTTGCTTATTAAATTTATTAACTGTAGATCATCGCCGACAACCTGTACATCAACGTCATCGGTCTCCCTGGTTTCAACCGTAGCCTTACTTTCAGAAGACCTAGGCGCACGTAAGAATGAGGACGTACTGGCAATAAAATCAACCGACTTCCTAATTCTCTGTTTTACTACTGCGAAAGCTGTCACCGACAAACGGACTAACTTCTGCGTGCTTGTCTGTGTGCACCACGGTGGATTTTTAAACTGCCCCTATAAACCTAGCGAGACTTCCCAGGTTCTCCAAAAAACGTCCTGCTATTTCTCCACTTAAGGTTAATGAAGGTACGTAAATGCCCTATTCTGTTGACTAAGACATCTTACGTCCAACGTTGATAGGGAAATGTGTATCTGCTAGGCTAAATTCCTTCTCAGATCACGGTGGTCGCCGTGTGAAACTCTGAACAGAATACCCCCAACGGCCTACCGGAAGTCTACCGACGTCACACCTAGGGAACCAGCGTGTACACATTTTACGGGTACATGATAAGAGCCACTGGTTCCAGAAAGTAAGCGTGCATGACGGCTGATCTGCCATCAACACACGTGCACCACATGACGTGAACGATCAACATCCCAAAAGCAGCTTACTTTATGAATATAAATTAACGTATGTGCTGTAACTTGTTTCTCCACAGCACTCCTGGCAAACTGGCTGATTCTACTTAACAGGTCTGCATATGACTCTCTACCTGATGGCGAAACATCTCCCAAGGGATTCCCTAATAATGAGGCGACGCCTTGCCTCCTCTAACTCTTTCATGCACCGCAGCATTCGGGGGAAAACGGCAAACAGGGGTGATCTCCTTGAAAGACCTGGCTTTATATGCCTGTTATGTGCCTCAACATTATTGGTGGTGAATACGACGAAACTTAGGTACCATTCAACACTGTGGTTTGCCTACACAGGCCTATTGAAAGTTGCTCAGTTTCGCTGTGCAACGGCTAAGTTGCTGCCTTAAACTTAAGGAAGTCTACGTTCGTCTGTGCGAAAACGTTCCGCATCCACTGATGAACGCGCTTACCATCCCATTCTGCAGTTGCGGGCAAAATACCGCAACAGCAACGCGTGTCCATCAGCACATGAAAAACGCAGAATGATACTTTGCTTTGGGGTAAGCCGTTTGAAAGGCGTTTAATTGCGTCGAGCTCCGTTGATAACTATCGTCTTCACATAACCTGTTGTAGGTAAATTGTCCTTCATGTAATCTATTGTCCGGCGGTGGCTGGCTCCGCTTTCATTTGGAAGGGGCGCATAAAATATTGGTCGCCCTAAACCGCCATGTTCCAATGCCATAGTATATACCCACCGCTGTTAATCCGGTGGAAGGCGTCCGCTTAAAGAGCCTCCGAGTGCATATCCGCCAAACTTCGACCACCATCTGGCACGAAAAACGCAAAACCACAAGAAATCTTACCGTCCCTTGGAGTACTCTGTCCAGGCAACAAGTCGTCCACGTGGATCACAGCGTTACGGCCATCCCGCAACGGAAACATGCGCGCAAGTACATTGATGTCACACGCCGTCACCAGATGATTGAAATTTTCCTCCGCGTATCGACAAACCTGTCTGGCATGAGGGAAATTTCCATAACGCACATCACGTGTACCTCCTGCTCATCGGATATCTTACGATTAGGCTCTTAATAAATATCGTGAGATCGGTGGAAGGAATGATTGTGTTAAAGACAACATCCAGCCAGCTTTTATTGACAACTCACGGCAGGCAACATAATGAACGCTGGACGATCTATATTCGGAAATCTCCAAAGGATGACCAACTTACCCACAACCACGTGGATGTTTGCAACGTTTGTGGACGCAGCAGTATTTACCACGGAAAGGATTGGGTGCGGATGCACTCGGAGCCAATTCTCCTAGCTATTACTTGATGTTTATAAAATCCAGTCAGTGTTCGACTTTGAAAACAGCAAAAATCACACTGAAACTCTGAAAAATTGTAATAACAAACGAACGAATAACGAAAATTATTTGAGTCACTTTTAAAAACCACAGTCGCGTCCGCACGAACACTCATGACAGCCATGGGGGCTCAACTGACGTGATTTCCGGTAGAACACATATTTACACCTACAAACACAAGGTTTAAACAACCACCATGTAGACATAATTTACATTTTTACAATTTCCGAAAAATTAACACTGACACCCCACATTAATTTTTGTAAAAATTCTCACTTTACTGCACAGAAGCAACATTTCAAGGTGAATAGCTCGTCACTATCAAGCAATGCATGACAATATGTATTTGGAGAAGACAGTGTGTAAGTTGTAGGGCTCAGGAAATGGTCGAGTGGAGAGCATCTAGTCAATTTTTCCCCCTTTAAGTTGATAGAAATGAGTCTGAGTCACCTACAGGATTCTCATTTTCACCCTAGAAATTGAATGGGGCCTTCACCCCCTGTTGCCGAAGCATCGTCTGATCCGATGAGCGCTAGATGCAGGAACCTGGATGATCAGGCATTTTGCCCTATAGTCCTGCAACGTTACTGGAACTGGAACTGTACTGATTTGGGTCTGTCTGCGCTACACCGGTGTGTCTCCGTGGTGTAGTGCTATGCTCGTATTGCTGTCGGGAGCTCCGGCCCATGAGGTCTCTTCTTTCCCACCTTGCAGATCTAGCCATTTGCACCTCCATGGAGGAGCACTGTACTGGTATAACACAGTGTTGCTTTAAAGGTGTTTTGTGCCTTACCGCCTCCTCCGGTGGCTAAGACTCAGTAAAAGGGATTCTCTTACTTTTCTTACTGATATGTACATGTTAACTTCATGATAGGAACCCTACCCCTATTAGTCAGAGCGTTCTCGTCTGCCGCAGAAACCCAGTTTCATACCGCCTGGAGAAGTATTTACTAAGTAACTACTAGAGACCTACCTCCGGTTAATTTAGACTGTTTGGGGCGTGCAAAAAGAAGGGCCTTGGGCCGAAGATCCGCTTTTGTGGGGTTTGTTGTTTTCCTGACGCATTATGGTGACTGTAGAGCTTCACCCTTTTGGTTGCGTTTTGGATGAACACTATTTTGTAATGAGCATGTTGTGAGTTGCCATATTTGATTTGGTGCTAGTGCTGGCTGATACGCTTACTGGAATTCTGCTCACGTTAACCTTCTTTGTGCTGTTCGTTTCAGATGGTGATGTGTATGAACCCCATCGAGGAGTACTGCTCCGCATGCATATTACGTTGGAAAAATTGAATCCGAAAATTTGACTAACTTTCATGGACTCGTCCCGTTTCAGTAAAGGACTTGTGGAATGACAAATACCAAATGAAGACGTAAATGTAGTGACCCATGGTGAATTAAGTTATCCTAGGGGCTGCAGAGCTATTCACAAACGGTCGTGCGGCGTCAGTTTTCCACAACCACAGTTTTTGTCCTTTTTGGGGATGACTCTAACGAGGATTGATGGATTTTTCGAGGTTCGGTAGGACCTAAGGAAAAAAGTGAAGGTCTTGGGGTATTCTATTCTGGATTTATGAGCGCAAACGGGTTCATTCACCCAGTATTTTGATTTATACGAAGTGAAGTACGGCATGAAGAGTAAACCTCATGGTCAGAAGACATTCTATTATGGAAGGGGGATTCGAGGGGAACATTCAAGTAAGAACCTGTTTATTGGTCTTGTCTTCGAAGAGTGAACTATTGTAAGTAGGTGCGAATACAGGAAGTAGAAGGTTGTTCCACAATTTAGAAGTCTGGAGAATAAGAATGTTGGAAAGACACCCAGCAACAGAAATCTGATAACTGCCCACGAGAGGAGCGGGAAAAGGTTACAGGAAGAGTAATTGCCGAGGGAATTTCTGCAGAACAAAAGCCAAGGTAATAACGGTAGAAACGGGACAACGGAGTAACTGCCCGGCGATCGATGGGCAACTGCAAAGTAGATGTTAGTAAAGGATTTTCGATCAGCCAGATGGCTTTTCCCTTGATCCGATCATGAATGGCATCGTCTGCAAAAGAGTGGATTAATTTAAACGTAGTGGATAGAAAACCATTAGTGGATAAAAGAAAGGCGCTTTGGGAAAAGCCAGCATTTACAGGTAATAAGTAGACAGATCCAGTGAACTCGGACGGAGGTGGTCGGCTCACTGAGGGAACTAGACACCCATAGAACGGAAGCCGGGAAGAATCAGAACATGGGAAGTTTCGCCAGAACTGCTCAAACTCTTTCGAAACCTTTATAAATATCGAGCGAGACCAGTTGTGTTTCTCCGTGGTTGTCAGGTAAATCCCATCAACAGTGTGAGGCAAGGGCCAGTAGATCACCCGTTGAACGGCGAGATCGGAAGCCATATTGGCGGTCGCTTATTAGTTCTTCATTTTCGAGAAGCAAACGCAGTTGGTCGGAGATGACACTTTCGAATACTTTCGAAATAACGGGTATGAGGGATGTCAAACGTTAGTTGTAATCACGCATGGGAATGAGCTTCGTCTACTTCCCTTTCTTTTTATCAAATTCAACAAAAGAATGTTTGGTTTATCGACGTTTTTTCCTTAGCATCTACTTTGCAACCACTAGCCCATCGTCGACGGGCTGATTTGCTGTCCCTTTTCAAGTGTTTTGAATTCTGTTCCTCGGAACTTGTCTCAGCAGTTTCTCTTCCGGTATCGTCTTCCTGTCCTTATCACACGCAGATAGCCATTCCATCTTAGCAAGCTTCTGTCACTAGGTACCGTGCTTGTCTTTCAGTCTATCTTTTTCCCGCGGACTTCACAACTGAAATATTCTTCCGTTTTCCATTTCCCTAGTCATTTGCCATCTTTTTGTCATCAAAGCAGGATCAACAAATGGTCTTATGTGAAGGTCTCCACACTCACCCTTATTGAATGGTCTTTTGATCGCGGTTCCCCCCTCATTATTTTTCACTATTTTTAATGAGAAAGCTGTTGTTGGAGCCTCAAGCGGAGAGACTTTCATGATCGGAGTTTTATGTTACGTTGGCGACACGGCGATCACGATCGATGTTATGTTTACAAGCCGAGGAGTGCGATAAGGAAAAGGTCAATGGAGAGTAGTATCATCGGCGAAAGAATAGAATGCACTGGAGGTAGGTGACATAAGGTCATTGCTGATTAAAAGAATGAGGGCGCAATACTGGATCTTGGGGAGTCCCAACATCTACAGAAAGTGGCTGGGGCAGGAGTACCAACTGAGATGGAGAATCTTTAAATACTCAAGAACGTAAATGGTTGTTGAGTGGAACGGACTATGAGTGAAGCGATGGCCAATTTTTCACTAGTGGGACGACAAGGTCAGAATCCTTATTAGCGGTCACCCAGTAGTCGTTCGTTTTCGAGAAACGGATGTAGTTGGTTAGAGGTAGCATTTGTGAGAGAAATCGGAGGGAGTCGTTAGGCTTAAAAGAATCCTCGTGCTTAGAAACAACGATAATCACGTCGTAATTCTGAGGGATCGAAAAGACTGAGAGTTTAGGAGGATGACAAAAGAAGCAAGGAGCAACACCCATAAGTGTAGTGGAAGGGGCATCGCCGTAGCCGCTGGAGAGCAGACAGGGAGAGTGAGCCGGTAACGCTGATCCTGGAGTGGTATAGAATCACATCAGGTCTCATTATTCTAGGCATGAGAGAGAATGATGGAAACTGAGCGTTTGTTGAATGGCGAGTAGACTAACAACGCTTACTGGATAGACTTTTCAACCGAAACCAAGGGCATAAACCAAAAGACGAAAAAAATATGGTCGGCAAGCAGAATGCGGACGACTTATGATGCAAAAGTCATCTTTGAGAGTCATCTCCAATTTCATTGCACAAGATGTGGCCCCTTTTTTCCCCTTTTCTCCATGTCTGAAAGAAGTAGGGTATGGCTAATTTTCATTCATTTCTAACTTCCCTTCTATCGAATGTTTTGACCGCACACTATCCTTTTTCTACTGCGCTTCTCTTTTCACATTAAGGAGGAATAACCCGTTCGCTTGATTTTCGCGGTTTTTTTTTGTTTCACATTTGGATCAAATTTTACTCCATGGTCATCGAAACAAGTGTATTCCAGAATGTGGGGTAATTTCTGTGTAATCATTGGTGATAACCAGCAGTGCCCAACGGCAAATGTATCGTTATCCACAGTTGCAAGTAACCGCTGTATATGTATATATATATGTATATATATATACATATATGCATATATATATATATATATATATATATATATATACATATATACATGCACACTCCTGTTGCTACAGATTCGATTCTGGTGAGAAATATCAATCGATTCGGAGTGTACAAGTATGTGGATGTTTGGACAAGAGAGCATCGGGTACGCATACGTGACGAGCGACAATAACCGCGAAACCGGTCGTGTGCTCCCGGGCAAATTTTGTTCACGCATCCAGATACTACTTCTTGCTTATATATATATATATGTATATATATATATATATATATATATTTATTGTATTCATCTTCTAAGGCGTGGCTCTCATTGAGGACATCTGAAAAGTCAGTTGGTCAGTTGTGATTAACCTGAAGGGGAGATGGTGGAAATGCATTGGTATGACACGCCTTCCATTTGAAGACTTCTTGTTTAAATCATGAGTGCTGTGTAGGACACGCGTCAGTGGTGGACTCTAATGAGAACGAAACTGGAATGTCGGGCACTGCTGGCTTTCTTTGGAAGCGACATCTGGGCAAAACTCCTCACTTTAGCTCCTTTTACTTTGAATGCCTGAAATGTCATACCGACGGCAATATTGCAGACAGTGAATGAAGTCGTGTCTAATCTTTTAGTTTGTAGCTGGTCATCATGTCATTGGCCGATGAACTCCTTGCTGATCTTGATGACGCCGAGGCAGCAGAAGAGGTGATGTGCGACGTAACTGGGCGGGAACTTGAAGATTTTACCATGGCTTTGGTGTCTAATGATTCCACGACGAATGACCCGTTGTTGGAGAAATCCTCAGTCTTCACGGGAACCACTGCGTTTTCCGATGCCCCTGTGACCGCCTACGCAAAATTACGCAATACAGACAGGGTGAGTTTAATTTCGGAATGCATTTTGCTGGCTTACTGTTTGTTATATCCCTGTCACTCCTGGCATTGTTCAAGTCGCGAGGGGGGGGGCTTCAACCACGAAAAATTCTCACCTAGGACTTCAGTCACTTGAATCTATTACTCTAAATACTAAAAACGGGAGTGCGTAGCTCTTGCTTTTAATGCGTAAACAGGAGGGCAACGAACTTAACGGCTTGAAAGCCAACTGACATTTCTTGGTCCGTGAAAATGACATGAATGGACTGATGTGTGAGTCAGAGAACGATGTGAACTTAAATCGGGGACAATAGAGATCGACGTCCTGGAGATCTAAAGCATCTTCCATCACCTTGTCCATAACGAAGTTAAACTGGAATGGAGAGATGAGACACCCTTGTCGAATGCCGCTAGTCGTTTCGAATGAACTTGATAGATTACCATGTACCTTCAAGCGACCGTAGGCATGAAATTACGACGGTAGGAACAGGTTCACAAACTCCGCTGGCAAACCACTCTAGTGGAACTGCTTGATTTCGTCCCGGCACTCCTCTACATTGCTGCTCGTCGAATTTTTATAGTTCATCTGGTAGTTTCTGTTCAAAACTGTTGCGAACAGCCGAATCACACAGGTGGTCGACGACCAATCGGGGTTGTGGCCTGCGTCGATGACCGTTGAGCTGCAGCGAAAATTGCATTTAAACTAACGTGTGATCCGATTCGACGTACATGGTCCAGTACGATCTACAGTTCCGGACAGAACCGCGCCAGCGCTAGCTCACTGCAATAGGATCGATCTGACTTAGAATACCCGTCGAGTTAGAGCGCCATGTCCCTGTGCGAAATGGACGGTGTCGGAAATTCGTGCTGAACAAGAATAGAATATTGTCTGCACAAAATTGGAGAAGTCTTCCCTGTTATCTGTTCGCTGAGCAGGTAAGGCGCAGCGTCCACCTAAACAGGATTCCGATACACTCCGCTTTCGTTTCGTGTGTTAAAATCACCTGCTACCACCGCAATGTCAGAGCGTTTGCTTTTCCGAACAAGAGTAACGAAGTCATCGTAAAACTCGTCTTTTTACATATCAGTGCTGCAGTCTGTTGGGGCGTATGATATTCGGAACGAGTAGCCTATTCCGTTATCATGGGGTGAGTCAGTGACTGTACCCACGTTGAAGAAGGGCACACAGAGTGACTGTAACAATCATCGTGGGATTAGTTTAATTCCGATAGTTACTAAGGTCCTAGCTTCGATAATGCTGCGTCGTTTGACGTCGATTCGCGAGAGTAATATCTACGAACAACAGGTCGGATTTCGGCTAGGTCGAGTTTGCATCGACCAGATATTCATTCTTCGTCAAATACCCGAAAAGCGCTACACACCCGCGCCCTACGATCGTAGTCTTCCTAGACTTGAAAGGTGCTTTCGACTTCGTGGATCGACCAGCACTGTTCAGTGCTCTCCACCGGAAGGGTATGCCAGCGAATTTTGTGAACCTGTTGCGAGCGTTGTACTCGCATACCTATGGTCGCGTGAGGGTGTACGGAGAACTATCAAGTTCTTTCGGAGGGACTAGTGGTGTTTGACAAGGGTGTCCCATCTCTCCATTCTTGTTCAACTTCGTCATGGACGAGGTGATGGAAGATGCTTTGGGAGGTCTTCGGGATGTAGGAGTCGAACTGGGAAGTGGAGGGAAGCTATGCGACCTAGATTACGCAGACGACGTCGTGTGCCTGTTCGAGTCTGCGGACCATGCACAACGGGCACTAGACAGACTGTCGAGATCGGTTGCTCGGGTTGGCATGTGTTTTGCACCTTCAAAGTGCAAAGTACTGTTACAGGACTGGACGACAGCAGCGCCAAACTTGATACTGGATGGAGAGGAAATAACGACTGTGGACCGTTTCACCTACCTTGTTAGCTGCGTGTTCAACGATGGTAGCCCGGGAGTGGAGGTAAATATGCGCTCGGGCAGCTTACGCTGGACTGAATAACTTGTGGCGTCGGCCTGATATTTCACTGAATTTGAAAGGTCGTGTGTACTGTGCTGCAGTGCGTTTAGTTCTGTTGCACGGTTGCGAGACGTGGAGTATGCGTGTGGGCGATGTTCGTCGGTTGGAGGTTTTCGACCACCGATGTTTACGTAGTATGGCTAGGATTGGATGGAGCGACCGGGTGAGTAATATTGAGGTTAGGAATCTGGTATTGGGTGCCACTTTTGAGAATGGCTTGTGTCAGCGTAGGAAATTCAGTAGACTGCGCTGGTTGTGTCACGTGTTTGTACAGTTAGACTGTGTTCCATGTATTGGCTACTTCAGCATTTTTATCTTTTCCCGCCTGTGTAGGTCCACTCCCTGTTTCCGTTGGATATTCACTGTTTTTATAGAACTATGTAACCCTTAGGAAAAGGCAGCGGTCAGTGGGGCTTGCCTTGCTGTTTAACGCTGAACGATGATGATGATGCAGAATTGGCCTTCATATTTATTAGTCGTCCGTCCCAGTTATTCTCTCTGCTGAGCACCAGTTATCAGTTGCCGACATCCCAGAAAATGGAAATCAGACTTGTTGTAACATGTCGGCAGTAACTTATCAGTTTCTTCTCAGTAGCTGAAGGATCAGTGGTATCCTTCTTTGTTTTTTTAGTATCGATGTTTCTGTACTCTTTACTAGTGTTTGCCACCAGCACGTGTTTGGCCATATTGACACAGTGCACTCACTTGTTCTTTATTCCGTATCTCAACAGGTTTCCTTCAAACTCAGACTCAACTACTAACGATCCAGAAAAAACAGGCCTATTATAACCTTCATTTATTTATGTTCCTTGCTTCCAACATGTTCTATCGTACGCCTACTGGAATGGTTTTACAAGCTCTGGCTAACGACTTCAAGGCATGTAGTTTGACTTTAGCGACGTTCGGCATTTCTACTTATACATTTTCTCTCCTAAATAATGAACCACTCTGATGTAAATATCGTTTTCACTGTTGTTCAATGAAGCTGACTAAAGTGATGAACGACCTGGACTACTTTTCTAAGCGTCCCAAACGCGACAAAATCCACGGGCCGGTTGAAGCAGACCAGGAATACCAGTGTATTGTGGAAGCCAACAATCTGATGGTGGAAATCGATAACGAAATTAGTACGTTTTCCGCCATAATTTTTTCTTAATGGATTTTTAAAATGTTTTTTTCTGATCTCTGGTGTTTACTCTTCAATTCCGTAACTTTAATCGTTGTAGAAGTGACAGACTCGATGACCTCAAACGTTCACCCGAAACGGCAACAGTAGCGCTTAGACTGTCATAAGTGAATCCCTGCTCCCGCCAGAACGGGTGTTTACCCGCTATTTCAGTTTTACTCTGCAGTGTCATACCGGCAATGATCAAGTCGATTAAGGATGTACCGCGGTGGACATTCCGATCCCCGCCTCGGCAGTTACCGGCACCGGATAAAAATGAGGAAACTTATTTAGTCCTGTACAAATCAAACTTTGAGTGTTATTACGACAGGTTTTGTGAGATATAGCCATTCCATAGCACTTTTGCTACCTGCTTGTATGAACAATTTTTCCCACTATCCCGCTGGCTGCTCAGTCGCTCCCCTCGTTAAGTGCATCAGATTATTGCGATTAGTAGGTGAGGCGTTTGCGTAACAGTCAATTGCGGCGAAATCCTGCTGTTCTTTTAATCCCAACTGATGATCCTCGGTCACCAAACACAGCGTCCTTTCATCAATAATTATTCTCCGGCAGTCCGGGGACTGTTTCTGACAGGATCGCCTTCGTCATGATGGGTCGTGAAATTTCGTGAATGCAGACTTCATCTATTGCCAAAAGTAAGTGTCGCTCGCTGTACATGTAGTAAATCGTGCAACGGTGGGGCAGCTTGGATTCGGAAATTACTACAAACTGGTAAATTCCTCCTGGTATAAGTTAAACTACTCATGGTTAGGATGCTGATTAACTGGCACCTTCAGAGCAAGGGCAAAATCGCTGGTCTGGACTATAAAAATGACAACGAATCTGAAAGATTAGGGGCGATCAACTATCGAGCCCCGATCTGAATTGAATCGCATTTCTCGTTGGCTTATGGATAATAAACGACTGTCTTATTGATCGGCCAGAGGCCCTTTTTTTTGTTTTCGTTGTAGCAGATGGAACCAGATTGACTTAGAATTGGAACAACCTCTTGAATTTCTTAAAGTTATCGAGAAGGACTTTTTGATTACGAAACACGTCAGCATTCGTTTCCTTGTGTCTTCTCCCAAGAAACTGCAAGTAAACAATGTATTGGCCGTGGCTAACGCCGGAACAGGAACGGCTTTTATTGCCTTCCTCGTGATCCAATCAATTTCGTTACTGACATTTTAGGTTTAACATTAGGTAGGCTGTATTCGACGTACCCCATTCGCGACGCAAGGTCTAGCGAGCCGTTGTTTACAACCAAAACACAATGCAATCATGAACGATAAAAAAGGACAGTCCGGAACGTGGCGTACTCGCGTATTATGAAGAAATAATGATGGATCATTTTGAGTAGCAATGGATTCAATTTGTCACTTGGATTATTCATCATGAAGCGTCCGTATCCGACTAACTATGGAAAGCACTGTTCAGTTGTTTATTCTTTGTTGTAAACTGTTATAAACTATGAGCGGTGCATATTCATCGCACCGAAACTGGGACACGGACGCAGAACGATCGATTGGGAGTCAAATTTAGCCATCAGAATGACTGTATCTGTTATGAGTGTCTTATCGAACGGCAAAATCACATAAAATGACGGTAATCCGTCACTGGTTTTGCGGGGCTTCTAGCCGCTGTTCACAGCGATGAATCTCCATGAGGATGAGTTACCTGTAGGCAATTTATATATAACGTATTTCACCAGTCCTTGGATCGCGTTACAGTCCCGGCACAATGTCTGAGCTGCTGCTGATTTTTTACAATAGTGAAAAAGCTGCACAACGCATCTTTGGTTTTCGGCGGTGGGTTGGACGTAGATAATGTGTGGGGATTGCTGAAGCTGTTAACAAATGTAAAATTGTAAAGGAAAAGAGATTTGTCAATCAATGACAAATGCCGCCTTATGTGCGTCGTCCTTCAGGTGCCCATAGCCTGAAGGACGGTGAAAAATTTCGTTATTCGACCATCCTAAATCGCCCTATGTGCTTTCAGCTAGATTGAAGTTCCTGTTTTCATTTTTGCACCCATCTGTAACGACTTGATCACGTCTTTCATTGTCGGATCCTCAGTTTACTTCACCAGAAAATTCGGTCTGCGAGGCGGCACATCTAAACGGGTGTTCCTCAACCATTGGGATCTGGCGGGCGATATTCCATTTGTCTCTCTCGCGCTTCCAGTAGAGCCCGTAACTTGGAACTTTAGTCGATACGTCCTTGATAATGTTTAGTGTCTCAACCGAAAAATACAATCAAGGTCTTGTTTAGTGTTAAGCCCTAAATTTCCCATATATATATATAAGGGAAAAATAAACCATAACAAACCAACAATTCTTTTTGTGTTCTCAACACTTTGTCCTCAGCATTGAATTGGGCACTTGTTTGGTGCTCACCAACCTATGTTACTCCTTGCTGATCACCAATTTGTAAGCTATTCTTCTACCCACAATCTAGAGGCGGGCGAGGAAGAAGGCAGCTTTGAGTCTGAGTTTATGTAACAGGATTTAGCAAAAAAAACTTGTTTAGGCGGTTACTTCTTATCTCTGTGGAATTAAATCATTTTCCTCGATATTGCGCGCAAACCAATTCTTAATTTGTGCCATTAACTCAGACGAACTGCAGCAAAGGGGCTTATTTTCCAAATGCGATTTGTTTTTTACGTGTATTCTCGTAAACAAGTGCCCTGGAAAGGTCCTGCTCCACAACCATGGGGTCGAATAGAGGTTTTAGAAAAAAACAGCCTCATCAATTAGGTTAGATGGACTTTTTCATACTTCACGTTTACTAAGAGGTTTCAGAGATGGTCGTTTTATTCGATAGTCAAATAACTTAATAAACATTCGGCAAAATGAGCTTATATTTGCATCACGCTCAACTGATCCTCTCTTGACTGAGATCCAAACTCTTGGTAAACGAGTGTGAAACAAGCACCTAATCAACAAACGACAGCTGTTCTACATGGGCTCCGTTCGTCACCAGTCTTCAAGCGTTGTCATATAAGTTATTCACAAACCGGCTGACTCTTTTGGTGGAAATTCCGCAGTGAAGGTAGTCTTTTTCATAAGCAAACTATAGAGTTTGGTTTCGCGATCAACCTAAGCAGGCGAGAATTCATTTAGGGCATTATATGGTTCTGTGCCACTCCATTTTTCACGATTATCATTGCCGCTCCCACTTTCTGCATGTAGTGGGCATTTCCCTTCTACCACACCCATGCATTGGGCATGTAATAAAAAAGTTCTGTCCTCGAACTTGCTTTCACACACATTTCCAGAACACTTTTTTTTCTTTCAGATATCATACATAAGTATGTGCGGGACCTTTACTCGAAACGCTTTCCTGAACTGGAGTCGTTGGTCCTCACGTGTTTGGATTACCTGAAAACGGTTCTGGTAGGTAGTTGGTTATGACATTTGCAGCATACGTACGTATTATTATTATTATTATTTGGCATCAGTCTGTATGAAGACGTCATCGAAAACGCGGTTGTAAATGCAGCAACCAACGAAGCCGGTGGTGTGATGTGTCCCTGTTCTGTAGACCTACTTCCGTACACCTTGTTATTGCCAAGTAGACTGGCAAGATGCTACTCGGGCTCGGATGATCGAAGGCAGCCGATCGACGTCGGCCGTTTGTCTACAAACGCATAACGGCGTTGCGGCGTTGTATACAATGTTCTTCAATCAGAGAGATTTCACGCCGCCTCCACAGGAGATGCAAATTTTAGAACACTGTCTGTGACTTCTCCGTACCGTTGTCCACGTCGTCTGCAATTCATCCATCAGCACTTATACAGCTCCCTGAGTAGACTTTTCTCGACAGTTTCTGACCTATTGCCATCGAAGATTAGTACTGAAATGTGCCGCTCCCAGTCCTGTTAGGACACTTAGCACTTGTTGAGTGAAGACGATACTGATGACAAGATGCTGTTTAGGACATACTGTACCACGGCAACGTCGTCACAAACCAGCATGGGGCTTCTCGGTTTCTGAAATCATTACCCTTTCGCCAACGTGCTCTGGCTTTGGTTGTTGCTTCACAGCATCATCCATTCAAAAGAGAATGATAAACAGTGGACGACCGACCGCTGAATAACTGTGTAGAATAAAAAGCATTCGTAATCCAAAACCCCCGCTGAATGCAGCACTTCGCCACATCCTCTTTTGTTTTCAACCATCTTTTGGGAGGTGGGATTTCGTGGACTCCAACTCAGTAGTCTGATTGAACCTACAAAGAACAGTTAATTATTTCATACGTTTTTCCCAAATCATCGACTGCCAACATCGACCCATCTTCCGTTTGCTTCGAATTCCTCTTTCCTCTCTTAGACTGTCGTCGATTGCGTGATTGAAAAGGTGGGGTGAGAGTCATCAACCCTGACATACATCAGCTGATGTCTTAAGTTCTTGTTTTTATCGTCTTTAGAAACTTACCTAACGCGACTATCCCAGACAGCCGTACTGTCGATAAAATTAAAAGCTGTTCGCATATCCAAGATCATGACTAACATCGGATGTGGCACGGGGCTTAGTTATCTGACGGATGCTAAAAATTTGACTCACTCATTGGGGGCTGGGTAGAAAACCTACCCATTCCTTGCGCATCCGTTATTTGGTCTCTGGGGGCGATCGCTGGAAGTTTATTGAGGCCAAAGTGTTTTGACGTGTTTGAAGTCAAATCTGCCGCTGACTGATTGAGTATATATTTATATTTCCTTTCTTATGTGCAAGAGTGGTAGGTGGTCACTTTCAGCTTTGTGGGACACATTCATACAGGTTAATTAGCGCTTTGATGACAAACATGCCACCATCTTAGGAGAGACCAAGGAGCTTTGCGGCGCTTCAGCGAATGGGGCGTACAAACAACTTCGATGGATAGGACAGTGCATGCTGTCCATGGAGCGTAGACTAGTTCAAACGAACTACAGTATGGTGGCTCCCACGCTACAGGCCCAATAAACGGTTCCTGAGATTCTTCTATTCATCAATTTATGTGATTTGGATGCCGGAGGAATGAATGGTTGTTTACCTCACAAGTAGTCGCACTCACTACAGCAGAGTTGGTAAAATTTGCGAACATGACCGATGATACCAACTTGTTCCGCTTCGGCCACGCTTTCGGATCACCAGTTGTCGCGTTCTATGTACAAAGTTAGTCTCCGTTCTTCGTAGTTGAATGTGGGCACTGGTTTTTTGCTTCCAGTCTAGATATTGTGGTGATTGTCTAGTAACTTCAGATTTGGTGTTCCTACACGGGTGAATTAAGGATTTTTATTTGGCACGCTCTTTTTCATGCTTTTGGTCAATGGGTCAAACATACCAAGCAGGAAAGCGACGTGATTGCCTCGTAGCCTGTTGGGAGTTGGTAATTGCGCAATCAATTCATGTCCCCTTCGTCTAAAGCCTGATGTTCGTGAGTATATTGTTGTGTACGTCGTACGCCGTTTTCATAGACTAACTACAAAGGGTTGGTCAACCTGATTAAGAGCGTCTTCATCGCTATGGTCTGACGGGAACGTCTCCATCATGAGATATAGATTAGTGTATTTCTTTCACTAGGGCATTTTTAGGGCCGTCATTATCTCGTACTTCCACCACATTGAGGCATGCGTACCATTGATTGGATTATTCGTGTATTGCATATCCTGAAAAACCAGTAACACTGTCTCAGGAACACCTGCGTGGGCAAACGAGATAAAGGAAATGACGGGTTTCTCTCTGCCATCGTGATGGTTCTGTTGCTGCCGATGTTGATGAACATTTTGATTCAGATTGATATTTATCCTTCTCATCATGTTAACACCTATCCGTTTGCATAATTTGAAATCGCATGGACATCTTGTATGTAATTGCATCGTCGCGTTTGAATGAAGTTGAAGAGGTGAACTTCATGAACTCGCAAACCAGTTGTCCTGTTTACGTATTCGGCTGATAACGGGTCCGAAGAATCAGTCGATAGAACAGGCCTTGCTTACCGGAGATGATTAGGAGAATAGGTTGTGGCCAGTAATCGATTTACCAGGAGCCTCGTTTTACATGGGCATATTCCGGTTGTTGCTGGGTAACTGATCTTCCATCAGTGATATTCTTGATTGACGATGTTTTCAAACGGCGTTCGAAGAAAACGAATGCTACTTTAGGTATTGAAATGAGGGAAGTAAAAGCCCGTGTAGTACCCCACACTAATTCTCGGATGCAGGGAGCTTGTCGTCCAGGGTGGATAACTCCGTACTTTGATTTAATTTGATCTGTATTTGCGTCCGGTTGATTCAGTTTCAACCCGAATTCAATAGATGAACGCGATAGACAAAACGGCCTACGGGACAGTAAGCGGACGCTAAGCAAGTGAAGATTGTCGGAATTAATGCCAAGTCAAAGAGCAAAATAGTGACATAACCAATAGCAAGAACTCCGAATCACAGATCTTTGTTTTCGGTCAAAGCTTACGAT
This sequence comes from Fasciolopsis buskii, assembly GCA_008360955.1. NCBI lineage: Eukaryota > Metazoa > Platyhelminthes > Trematoda > Plagiorchiida > Fasciolidae > Fasciolopsis > Fasciolopsis buskii. Next base: position 41,007 of record LUCM01008496.1, read on the forward strand.
CCAATTCAATACTAGTCCATAGTCGCAGTTGACAGTAAAATACAGAATTCCTAGTTATTCCATCTCTTCACGTATGCTCTCATTCCTGTTCCCACAATCCAGAATAGTTGGGCTCCTGTCTGATCGAATCTAGTAGCGCTGCCCCGACTGACTAGCCATAATAATCAGTAAGATCATAGCGAGCTTGATGGTTACCCATTCAGTCAATACCGCTCGCAAGGTAACATGCGATGAAACTCTTAGAGTTGTGTACGATATGTCGGAACATTGAGGGTTCAGACGGAAAATCCGCATCGCCATCAAATTTCATTCACCAGTTGTGTTCGTGGAAACAGTTCATCAAGCTACTTTTCCTCTGGAGATAGATCAAATTAATGATGACGGGACAATGCGGAATCACTGAGAAAGATATCCATAGCAATTCGGATAACAACTGCCGGTCGCTTCTGTTGAATACTATGAGTATGGTGATCAATGTCCGCCAACTTTTGCCAGTAGTCATATGTACTGTATTCAACATCTGAAAAGCATAGAAAAGACTAATTCGCGTTTCCCAAAGTTCCATGTTCTAATGTTCGAATAAAAATATTGCATGATTTGAAGTAAGGGAATTCCGGTACGTTGAATATTAGCCTCTGAAGGTAGACATCTAAACAAACAAGCGAAATTCCTAGTAAACTGACTTCATACTGTTAACTAGACAGATAATAATCGTTTTTATCATGTTTTAACTCCTTTATTTATTTAATGACAAATGTACCGCAGCCATTAGAAGACTTCCGAAGTGTAAAATGACTGACGGTGTGAAGTGTCGAATCTGGGACCTTTCCTTTCAGATTCCACCACGCTAACCGGAGTGCTACTGAAGTTGTGTAAAATCAGAAGTACTATACCAGTAAGCCAGCCCAGAGAGACTCAAACTAAACTGGAAAATTACTGACCCCGCTACGACCAACAGTTGTTCAGCCTGTTTCAGAGCTTAGCAGTACATAGGTTAATGCCTATCATCATTGTTGAGCGTCAAGCAGTGGACAAGCCTCACATTGTTGCACGTTGCAGTGAAAGGAATGTAGATGAATGGTGGACAGGGAGTGGGCCTACGAGAGTGGGGGAAGGAAAATACCGTGGTAGACGACACAATGAATAATCTAACTGCACAACGCACATGTTCTTAATCATTCTGACTCGTCAGAAAATGATTGCACGGCCGCTGCCGTTTACAGTTTGTGGCCGTATCGTTCATTGTCCCCAGCCAACCGGTTGGGTAGTTTTATGAACTCCAGTCACGAAGAAGTGAGGCACCCACTCCATTTGTGTTCACTGCAGTTTTCATTGCACGATGCCTCTTCATCTGTGAGAGGATCAGAGTAGAAGTGTGCAAACCTGCCACGTGGAGCTACCCTGACATCCGACTCTCCCTCAAGGAAAGGATGTGCAGTGCCAAAGTTCGTAATGTTCTTTACGATTGCAAGACTGCCTGTTCGTCCTGAGGATTCCCAGTCACGTCCTGTTTTGGACCACCGATAACTCCGAAACATTGATCCTGTCTGGTGGGAACATTGGGTGGGCAATGACGAGGTGCGTCGTCTTGTGTTGGGTGTAGACGTTCGTCCTCTGACTGAGATAGTCGCTCTGCATCGCCTGCTCATCGTCCATCATTTGGTGCTCTTTTTGAACGTGCTGGCCAAGGCTGGAAGAAGCGACTGGCTGGGGTCGAAAAGATTAGGATTGTTTTTGGTTAGAGACGCTAATATATGGTTCAGAATTGAAGTTAGTGACCCCAATATTGTATGGTCTGTTTGTGAAACTTTCGCATTTAAAGTAATCCGAAAACAACCAAAAAATCACAAAATGTATACGATGAAAACAACGAAATATTTGGTTTGTTACTATTCCCTCTTCTTTGTTCCCTTCTAAGTCCTACGTTCTTGCGTTGACACCATGCTTGATTTCAATCCGGGTTATATTATATATATATATATATATATATATGGATATATAGGTAGGTAGATAGATAGATGGATAGGCACGAGTGCATAGATAAATAAAGGTAAACGTCTGTTCGCCATACGTAGTATTTAACCAACAAAGTCCACTAAGCTCGACTCGCCTTGATATGGTAGTCTCCGAGCCGGCATGCAGTACTAGATTACTAACGTCATTGCTCATTGCTCACACGATCATTCCATCCATTCGTAACGATACTACGCAAACATTGGTGGTCGAAAACTTCTAGGTGACTAAAATCTTCAGTGCATAATCTCCAACCGTACAACAGAGCTCGGCGCACTGTAGCACAACACACGCGGTATCTTAGTTTCAGTGAAATATGAGGGCGGCGGCATAACTGCTTTACTTCAGCGTACGCTGCCGGAGCCTCAGACATTCGCATGCTCAATTCGGCTACCGTGGTATCATCCTTAGTCAAGCAATGAGTAGTTCCTCGTTCAGTATCAGTTTCGGAAATAGCGGCGCGCGCAATTTCGCGCAAGCACTTTGCACGTCGAAGATCCAAACCGAATGCCGAATGCAGCTACAGTCCCCTCAAGTCTGACTGTTGCACGTTCTACGCGTTCCTTGGATTCGGACAAGTATACAAGGCCATCAGCCTAATCTAGGTTAAATAGGCTTTCCTTATTTGGCAGTTCGATGCCTAAGTCCTAAGGATTTCGTGAAGCATCCTCCACTACCTCGTCGCTGATGAAGTTAAATAAGAATGGAGAAATGGGACATGCTTATTGAATACCGCTGGTCGTTTCAAGTGAACTTGATAGTTCACCGAATACCTTACGCGATCGGAAGTATGGGAGCACGATGCTGGCAGGAGATTCACTGCTACAGAGTCCAGCCTTTGGTTCTAACAGGAACCTGTTCACAAAATACCGGACACTGTCCGAGTGGAAGCCCGTGTACTTGAATCAATTATTCTCCCATCCATTCTTCCGGTTGAGTTGCCAGCTCAGACTAACGCCCAACCCGGAGGATCGGGAGACCAATTCGTCTGGCCTCTACCCTCTACCTGTCGGCCTTTCAAGCATGATTGAATTTTCGGCTTGAGGTAGGCCACCCTGTACAGCTTGTTGGTCCGTGGAGGCATGCGAATCGTCAAACAACGTTGAGGTGCATTCGCATTATGACAAGTATTCTGCATGAGCTCGAGTCAATGACACCTCCTCAGCGTTAAAGAACATACTCAGAAGCTAATTGAGCTAATTGAAGAAGACCCGTAAAGTGAAAACCACCGATCGTTATCAAAGCAAAGTGTGAACAGTCGTTTTCATACAAGGAAAACGGAAGTAAAAGGCGTATACCAAGACTGGACCGAATTAGAAGTTAATGGACCAATAGAAAGTTGCACGTAAAAAGAATATAGTACATGTTCGGCCATGTGCCCGAATATTGCTGTGGTCGACGGGGTAACGTTCCACCGTTGAGTTTCTGCAAAGATCTTTCCACAATTTGTACTCTACGTTCATGGCCGTAGTTTCCTTTAGGTAGTTTTCTCCGCAAGGCTAAACCTCTTTTGTTTTGTTGCATGTTTTCCCTTCATTCTGTAGTAGCTCTATGTGAAATTGATTGCTTTTTCTTTTCCTTCAGGTTCTCGGGAACAATATTTTAGAGCGCTCAAAGCAGACTGATTTACTGGCTCCATTTTTGACTCCAGCCACCATTATGGTTGTTTCTGTTACGGCATCAACCACTCAAGGGTCTCCATTGCAACCGGACCAATTGACTCGTATTGAGGAAGCTTGTCAAATGGCTATTGAACTGCACGAGATGCGTATAACTATGCTCACCTATGTGGAATCACGCATGTCTTTCATTGCTCCCAATATCAGTATCCTGGTTGGTGCATCCACAGCGGCTAAATTGATGGGTAAGACTTTGGTCCTGGCTTTAATCAAAATGGGCCGTCACCTATTTAAAGAGCGGCTAGTAACCGGAACTGTCGAATGTACAATCCGTATACTTTTGAATTCAAACGGAGTTGTGAAAGATACGAATCAGTGATTGCTCGGTGATCGACTGTTGTTGAATTTGTGGTCTATTCCTGAAGTCAGCCTGAATGCTTCCGACCATACGTTTATCCTCATCGGCTATTATTTTTGTCCCCGTATTTCGACTACGCAGAATGTGTAATTCATTTATACCAAACCCACATTCCAAAACTGCGTAAGAACTGTTTGGAAATTGATAAGACTCTTCCATTACCTATAGGGTCTTTAGTCGGTTGTTCCAGTTTACTTCCGTCCGCTTACCGAATCAAAAACCACCATAAAGCCCCCGACCAGTCAATAGGACTTTTGTTTATTATCCTTATTCAGACAGCGAATATGGCTTAATTCGAGTCGAAGCTCACCGGTTATTGGTCTGTGCTCTGCTCGATCATTGTCTCTTTTCTAACTTTCCGCGCTACACCCGAACTAGCCTACGAAAGTGTCACAAAAATCAGGTAGTTGTAAACCTTGTCCACGAGCTAGATAGACATCGATTCCGATCTCAGATTCGCAATTAATTAGAATCACCTGATTCCAGAGATTTGCCGGCTAGACAGAACGATTCACTGCTGCATGGTTTGTTGCACCTAAACCAAGTGGTCTTGATTTTTGGCAATGGCTTTAAGTTTCTTATTACAAGTTGTACAGTTGTTTTATTATTTTCAAGAAGCCCCATTAACCAAATGATCCAACATGGTCAGAGGTGGATGTCTCAGGCTCAAAGTGGACTGCTCACGCAGAAAGCCTCTCATAATGAACAGTGTCTCAAATAGCCCCCATTGGAGAAGTCCTACGCCTTCGTTGAGAACGCCAATCGTTCTTCTGCTTAGTAGCTGGACTCCCTACCAGTACCCGTCCACCAATCCCCGTGAGTTACACGCCTACAAATGATTCCACGCTGCGTCGGTCGTCACGCAGGATAATCAGGACTGCGCTGCCCATTGCATCAAGCGCAGGTGGGTGGGTAGTGATAAGTATGCTACTGCTCAGAGTTCCCTCTTTTATTCAACCTGTCTCTTCTTTCTCCAACCCAGTCTGTTTGTCCCTTCTGCCTACCCATAGTATCCCCACTGATAACACGCCCGATACGCACAACGGTTTATTGTCAAGTAATGTAGTAGGTGGTTTTCAGTCTGTTAGCTCACATTTTCTCAAGCCTCGTCAGCCCCCGCATTGGGGTTCCTTCAATGTGCACACTTTAATGCAGGCTGGCCAACAGGCGTGTTTGGCTCTGACAGTGGACTCACTTTCGATTGATGTCTGCTGCGTGAGTGAAACACGAATTCAGGATTCGANAATGCGGGGGCTGACGAGGCTTGAGAAAATGTGAGCTAACAGACTGAAAACCACCTACTACATTACTTGACAATAAACCGTTGTGCGTATCGGGCGTGTTATCAGTGGGGATACTATGGGTAGGCAGAAGGGACAAACAGACTGGGTTGGAGAAAGAAGAGACAGGTTGAATAAAAGAGAGGGAAGCATGGTGAAAGAGGAACACAGTAGGGGATGAAGAGGAAGGAGAGGGAAACTACGCAGAGCTCCCCGCACATGCTATCTCTTCCTCTTCCCTTTTCTGTGTGGTTGATTATCCATCGGGGTTGATGGTTTGGACCTGATACTACTCTCGGTTCCCCAGACCAAATGAGAAAGTCGACTTGAGGGCTTTATCCCGAGCCTTTAATGAAACGGTCTAACCTCCGGGACAGTAGTACTATTTGGGAATCTCGCAACTGACTAAGGATTGGTGGGTAATTTTTCAGTTCCTCCTCCCTTTGGATGGGGCACAGTATACCCTCCGACCACAGATGATGGTAAGCATGTTCTGAGTATGTGTTTGAGAGATAAAACCAGTGTGACTGTAAGCCACTATTTTCTTTAGCTGTTTGTGGTTCTATTAAATGTCATTCTTTGACATCAGTGTCAGTAACCGAAAGCGAGCTTGTCCCCCACCTTTTCTTTCCACTGTGCTCTGAGACTTTTCCAACTATTCGGATATAGACCTGCTCTTTATCATACCTGAACTAATTAGGCCTTACGTGATTCTGTGCCACTCGATTACCGCCTCTCTCCCCATATAGTGGGCCCTAGTGACTGCGGAGCATGCCTCCTTCCAATTCACTCATGCCTGAGGCATGTTATAAAAAAGCAATCTATCTTCTGTAATTTGCGGATGGGCCGAATTTTTGAATAATCTCCGATAAAACGAGTGCAAACCCTGTGCGAAAACCGTGGCCTATGTACACCAACAATGCAGAATGGTAAGTTGCGTAGAAAGTCGTGCTTTTTAGTGCAAAATTTACTTAAGGACAAGTGCTATGGTGTGACAAAGGTGCACCACCAATAAAGGAACTCACGGCTTCCTGTTATATTTTGTATCATCTAATACCACTACTGATCACTGTCTGGGGTGCTGCCTTTCAAACTCCACTCAGCCATTCAAACGAAGCACAATCATGCTGAAATAAAAGGTTAACTGAGGCTCTTGTATCTGTTCTGTCTTTTCTGATTCCTCGCTAATATGGTAATTGTTGTTTTTTCAGCCTTTGTTTTGTTTTTTTCAAATATTTATTGAAGTTATTGTTTCTGTATTTTGTTTATGATGCTCGACAGGCGGAGAATATTGTAGCGTTTGTCACCTGCCGCTTTGTTCTTCATCATCCATCGGCCTACAATGGGCTGCAACCCGCTCCTCAAAAGTAGGGTGTATTCTCATGCCGTTACCGAAGAGAGTAGATCAAAAGCCGTTGTATAACCTGCATGCAACAACTCACCATTGGAAATCCCCTGAGTAGAGTCCTTCATGCATAACGACTCCTAGACCATTTGATCACAACCCATTTTCGCACCGACTCCTGGTGTCATGCCTATTTTCACCACTCAAATCGATATCGTGTCTGTTTCCTGAATCCCATTTTTACTTAGGTCATGCTGGTGGACTAACGGCTTTGACCAAAATGCCGTCATGCAATATTCTGGTTCTCGGAGCTCAGAAACGTTTGCTGTCCGGATTCAGTAACACATCAGTTCTTCCACACACAGGCTACATCTACAACAGTGAAGCGGTACAGAAATTACCTCCCGACCTCCGACTGAAGGCTGCACGTTTAATTGCAAACAAACTGGCGTTAGCTGCTCGTGTAGATCTGTTTCACGAAGCCTCGGTAAGTTGTTTGAAGTACGTTCTGCGGGTTTTCATGGGTTTCTCTTTTGTAATCGAATTTTAATTGATTACCGCTCAGTGTAAGACTGATGCTGTTTTTGCAATTGAAAGCTACCGAATGGTGAACAAAACAAGGAAAAAGTCCACTCTGGCTGGTTTTCAGCGCGTTATAAATTGTCCGGGTTAATCAATAAAACATCCTCGTTGGTCAGTTTACAATGAAAACAAACAGCAGTTATCATGTTTTAGGGAGACTGATTGCGCCGACTTTTGAGACGGTTGATATTCCATCCTGCATATCGTCCGGCGCCTCGTGGCATCTCTGAAAATCTTGTTGGCCATCTTTCGTGCAAACGTCTCAATCCTGGATTTGCTTCTGATAGAAATGCAAGTCCGGTGTCGCCCAGTTCGTTACCGCCCGCGGTCTGTTAAGACGAAGACTCCAGGCAGTCCAACTTTGGGTGTCATGATTGGCGCTTCTCTTTTTGTGCTATTGACCCCTGAGGTCATGGATTTTGTGCCTCTTTCCGCACCATTCCTGATGCAACCAATGAATTGGAGCCCCATGGTCTCTTGGGGAAGCATATGCTGTGCTAGGGTATGCATTCGTGAATTGTTTAGCAACAATATGGCTTTTGCAATAATCCATTCAGTTGGTGCCGAAGCCAGAATGGAGCTGAAACTAAGCCCACCATTAGGCTATTTGGTGGTTTGTTGCACGTAATTTTAAATCTTGGGTCCATCGATCTCTTTATTTTAACAGTTCAGCTTTTATAGCCGTTAGCCTTGTATGCATGTGGGCGATGTTCGTCGGTTGGAGGTTTTCGACAACCGATGTTTACATAGTATGGCTAGGATTGGATGGAGCGACCGGGTGAGTGATATTGAGGTTAGGAATCTGGTATTGGGTGCCACTTTTGAGAATGGCTTGTGTCAGCGTAGGAAATTCAGTAGACTGCGCTGGTTGTGTCACGTGTTGCGTATGACGAACATTCGTCTACCATATCGTGCCCTATTTTGTGTTCCTCCTAAAGAATGGAAGAAGCCATGTGGAGGCCAACAGATGACGTGGCAACGTGGGATGAGAAAATGTACAGCGAAGTTAGGTAAAGTAGGTGCCTCACGCCTTCGGGGTTGTGGTCCGCAAGACTCGTCGACTTGCTGGCTGGAGACACTGAAGGATATGACAGTGAACCGTGAACAGTAGCGATGGTGTTGTCATTTTCTATCGAATCAGAATGATTGAAAACACGTGCGTTTGTACAGTTAGACTGTGTTCCATGTATTGGCTACTTCAGCATTTTTATCTTTTCCCGCCTGCGTAGGTCCACTCCCTGTTTCCGTTGGATATTCAGTTTTTATAGAACTATGTAACCCTTAGGAAAAGGCAGCGGTCAGTGGGGCTTGACTTGCTGTTTAACGCTGAACGATGGTGATGAGCCTTGTATCAAAGTGCAGGTCGGAGGGCAATATTGAATCTTGCTACAGGTTCCAAGTTGGTGTGACAGATAGTATGGTCATTCTTCCGACGCCTCCCATCATCTGTGCTTTCTCTGGAATTTCCTTTTTGATATTTTTCTGTTGACCAAACCTTCATTTTTCGCCCGAACTTTGACCATTTTTTGATCATTTTTCACTCTAACCCAGGATGGTACGATCGGGGAGAAGCTTCTGCTTGAGGTCGAACGGAAATTTGACAAGTGGCAAGAACCACCCCCAGTGAAAACAATCAAAGCCTTGCCAGCTCCAATCGACCTCCCGGCAAAGTGAGTCACCAGCGCATGCCTTTCACAGGTAATTTTTACTTTATCCTATTTGCTGTGGCGTTTGCAGTCGTCCCACCTCCACATCTCGCAATGGTCAAGCAAGTTAAGCGTCTACCATCACGAAAAGATCAGAGGTTCGAGTCTCAGGTTTGCCGGTCACTTCGGTGGTAGAAGGCGATTCGCTGTCGCCCGGCTCGTTGCCACTCCTGACCTAATGGGGCCTTACTTAGTTCTACGCCACTCCAAGTTTCACGGTCCTGAATGCCGGTTCTCTCTTCCCGTGTAGCGGTCTCTAGCGACTGCATGGCATGCTTCTTCGATTACTCTCATGCTTATTGACCGATAGCAGTTTCGTTTGCTGTTAAGGGCCCAGTTGGTGCGAATAACTTCAATGAGTCACGAGGCGATTGTTTGTTCCGAACGATGATATGCCGATTAGACACAGGTCGATGGCCGACCAGCCGTCTAAAGTACTCAGATGTTATCTTTGTAGGTAATATTTGTTAGTGTTTATACAAGGGAATGGCAACAGGTCATAAGAAAGTATCAGCCTCGCTCCGACCCGTTAATGAGAGGGTCCTTCGTTCAGCAGTGTTCTCCTTGTGTCTCTTTATTGTCCCCGAGACGTAACCTGGAGAGTGTCAGCCATGTTCCCTGAATTCCGTTGTCCGCTTTGATGGATAGCATGTAATGGACACATTGATGCCTCCCTGAAGTTAACAGACAAAATTGGGTTCTATAGCTCTCATGCGCCAACCTATCCGCGTGTGAATCTTTCTCTGCCACTCAAATTATCTCTAGCTATAGAAACCGCTTGGTGCTTCATCTTAGCCAGATCCCGGCAGGTAGATGAAAGCTCATCTCGAACTCCTCAGTGTACCTTGTACATAATTTACACTTTATAGGTAAGGTCCCTTTACATTTCTTGCCCAGTAGCGCAACAACAACACAGATAATTAAACGAATACTTGTAGTCATCCTTGGAGTTATAGAAATGTCTTACTGCTCTCCAGTATTCAAACCAACGGATAATAGGACGGGCAACGGGCGCGTTCTAGGTGATACCAACTTAAGTGCTGAATCCGGTACTGCACAGCCTCGCGTAACCACTGTTGTCATCATGACCGCAGCCGGTGTTTTTTGTGCAATCCGGCGATCTTCCTATTCTTCCAACCCCTTTATCCATATTCGTATCTTCAGTTACTGTAATCTCATGCTTCGCATAACGTAGTGCACTCTAGTGTTACTATGACCATCGGTTATCAGCGTGTTAGCACGGCTAAATATCTTGCGCGCCACTCATTCCTTGCACACAACACTCATCTAGTCTCTGCTGTGTAGCACTGCATACCCAAACGTCTGAGATGATGATATATCGGAAAAGAACTTCTGTCGTATAAGCTGTAAGTGAATAGCGTTGGATAGAAGACGCAAGAGTGAAACGACTAATTTTTAAGATGCCATTTTGAAAAACTGCTAACGGCAAACTGGATTTTGACACGATGCCTATATTTTGTATTGATATGTTATGACTATGTATTGGAGTGCAAGAGTTCAGATCATGCTAAGTAAAATAGAAACATGTCTACCTCCTATCTGCTGTCTTAAGTCCTGCCAAAATTTTGACTGTCTTCAAGTGCAGAATTCACTGTCGTTTGTTAGTCTACTCGATTGAGTCAGAAATCCGTGTAGTAATCACGTGTCCTTTCGAACCATTCGCCATTATGCAGAAAACGCGGAGGTAGACGCTATCGCAAAATGAAGGAACGGCTCGGTTTGACCGAGATGCGACGATCAGCGAATCGGATCCAGTTCGGGGAGATCAGTGATGATGCGTATCAGAGTGATTTGGGTTTCTCCCTTGGTTCCCTGGGGCAACGAGGAATTGCTGGTCGACTTCGCGCTCCACAGGCGGACTCAAAGACTAAAGCACGTGTGAGCAAGGCATTGCAGCAGAAGTTGTCCCGTTTTGGTGGAATGTCTACCATGCCAACCACAGCATTGGGTGCTACAACGTGGGGCGGAAGCTCAACTGTACGCCGAAGTGTGGCCGGCACTTCTTCATCGATCGCTTTCACACCACTACAAGTAAGTTTAACTGTTATATGTTTCCCAAGACTTCTGTCATCTGAGAGTTATTCTCGAGATGGACACTTATTACAAGATTCCCCGGATTTTGCACATAATTTACGGGTTTTACTCTGATGTCGTTGCGCCCTGGCGAATTAACACTGAAATGTTGTGGAGACGTTCATTTCACCGTTAGATGTAACAGGCCGAAATCATTATTAGTCTCCCCCTTCCGAGACATCAGTTTAAATACACACCCCTCAGCAGTTTAAGTGTAGTAAGAAGCAGTTCCATTGTGATGTGGTGCACCGGAACATCCTTCACCTCAGTAAACGTCTCCGATCCTTCATGACACCGTACTTAATATGTGATCACGTAAAGTACTTGGGGTTGAAGTGGGAACAAGTTAGCAGTCCGAAGTTTTCGTATCTCGATAAGACACCCTGAAGTGACTTGATGGCTTGCCTGCCCCCGTGACATAAAGATATGCACAGGATAGTTCCCCAAGCCGAAGGACCAATCAGGCTTAAAAGACCAAGACGTGGAAGTCTGACGAAGTTCAGAGTCCACGACTCTTTCTCCCAAAATCTGCGCGACCTGTTACATAGCCAAGTGGGCTGATATCTTTATTTTAACAGGAATTATGAGTCTCAGAGTAGGTCGACTGTCTTTGAACAAGGCCCATTTAGATCGCTCTTTTATTGGTCCCTGTTGTTCACAAAACGAGGACCGGTGCTCCAACGATAAGGGTAGTGGATGATAAATCGTTATACCAATTATCCTGGCCAAAGGCCAGCACAACTGCGGCGACATCACGGTGATTATTCGATCGATCGACTGAGTGATAAGTCCAGCTAATAACGATGGTCGGAATTAACCAGCACACTGACAGATCACTGAGTGCTGATCAGAGAATTTGCTTTAGTTTAGTGAACAAGTTTCGGTGCCTGTTCGACTAGTTCTTTCTCACTTGAGTTAATGGTAACTGGTCATAGATGATCGGAAACTGGACGCATCAACAGTTGAGGAGCCGATATCAGAGCAGACCACGGTCTGTTCTTCTCTAGCAAGAACTCGAAATACTGGTATGCTACTGGCGTCCGTCCTCTTGATAGCTCTCTTGCCACCATGATCCAACAAGTTACACAGGACGGCTTAACTCAAACCTAAGTAGCGGCTTGACAAAGCATTATTCTGGTTTTCGACACTGAGCACTGATCTGGTCTTGCAGGCCATTTGGATTAAACGATCCAAGCAGGTGAGCTTCCATTCAGCCGCTCCCCGCTGCTTTGCAAACCAATTGTTGCCGGAAGTCTCAGTCATGAGGTTGGCTTTGTGGGAGAAAGAAAGGCACATGGGAGCCTCACTTGCTTTTCCATCCTATGATGCTGTATGCCACGAACAATCGAATTCAAGTCCGTGCTCATGGAGATCATCAACTTGTATTCGCAATGACAAAGGATGTTCGTCAAAGTTTTGTAGCCGAAATGATTATGAAAACCGTCCTATCCTCATCTAAGAGTAGAGGCATCGATAGCTGTTCAGAAAATAAATTATTGGAGTGAAGAACAGGGTAACTTTACACATTTTTTCGACTGTCTCAATGACTTTTGAAATACTGCTAAAGCGGCTGCGAGTCAAATTTTCCTTTATTTTCGTAGGAGATCTGGAAGAAGTAAGGTTTTGGTATTGGGGCGGTTGCAGCCCATCGGGTGATCATGTTAGACGGAACGTATTGCGTATACAAGAGGTCCGGTTGATTTCCAACACCTCCAGGCCTCCATGTGACATCCGATTGTATCCGCAATCCTTTCTTTCCCATATAATTTTTTTATTTGATTAATTATTCCCTCATTACTCATTTGATTTCACGGTAAAAAGGTTGTCACAACGAGATTGCACCTTGACGTGGTGTGACGACTTGCTTGTTTCCATGATCTACCGAGCTATACCAGATGGTTTACCTCAATTCGAAAATCCATTCATGAATGAAAGATCGTGGGAACAAGCTTGACGAGGTTGTCTCCTAGTTCTACCACTCGGGGGTTAGTCTGAGTTACCAGCTCAGTCGGGAAGATGAGTGAAAGAATAATTTATCGAAGTAGATGGGCTTCCACTCACCCATAGCCCGCTGCCTTGTGGTCGCGTTCTTGTCAGAACCAAGGACCATGGTTGAGAACGCTAATCGTTCTTCTGCTTAGTAGCTGGACTCCCTACCAGTACCCGTCCACCAATCCCCGTGAGTTACACGCCTACAAATGATTCCACGCTGCGTCGG